>SJYC01103291.1:0-15272 GCA_006408675.1 Madoqua kirkii
AGGGATGCAAGGATTCTTCAATATCTACAAATCAATCAATGTAATACACCAGATTAACAAACTGAAAAATAAAAGCCATATGATTATCTCAATCGATGCAGAGAAAGCCTTTGACAAAATTCTACATCCATTTATGATAAAAACTCTCCAGAAAGCAGGAATAGAAGAAATGTATCTCAACATAATAAAAGCTATATATGACAAACCCACAGCAAATACTATTCTCAATGGTGAAAAATTGAAAGTATTGCCCCTAAAGTCAGGAACAAGACAAGGGTCCTCACTTTCACCGCTACTATTCAACAGAGTTCTGAAAGTTTTGGCCACAGCAATCAGAGCAAAAAAAGAAATAAAACTCTCACTGTTTGCAGATGACATGATCCTCTACATAGGAAACCCTAAAGACTTCACCAGAAAATTACTAGAGCTAATCAATAAATATACTAATGTTGTGGGATATACAATCAAGACACAGTAGTTTTTAACTTTTTATTTTAAAATAATATGATTTGTAATATATCATATAAAAAATGCCATGCTAGTCACCTCAGTTGTGTCTGACTCTTTTGACCCTATAAACTGTAGCTCTCCAGGATCCTCTGTTCTGGGGCTCTCCAGGAGAGAATACTGAGTGGGTTGCCATGCCCTTGTCTAGGAGATCTTCCATGCCCAAGGATCAAACCTATATTTCTTAGGTCTCCTGCATCTGCAGGCCAGGTTTTTACTACTGGTGCCACCTGAGAAGCCCATATAAAGAGTATAGAGAATTATTTCTAAGAATCTATATCAAGGAAATAATCAGACATATGTGTACAGGTTTATCAATGAGGATGTTCATTACAGTGCTACTTATGAGCATAACTGAAAATAATTTAAGTGAATATCAATTGAGAACCAGTGAAATACATTAATATATATATTTACATTATTAAATATTTATAGTCATTGAATAATGCATACAAATTAAATATTTATCATAACCTTAATTTTATTACATAATCTTATGAAAGAAAATGAAAGTGTTAGTTGGTCAGTCCTGTCTGACTTTTTGTGGCCCAATGGACGGTAGCCCATCAGGCTCCTTTGTCCATGGAATTCTCTAGGCAAGAAAACTGGAGTGGGTAGCCACTCTTTCCATGGGATCTTCCTGACTGAGGGATCAAATCTGAGTCTCCTTCATTGCAGGTGAATTCTTTACCATCTGAGGCACCAGTAATCTTACAGACATGTATAAAATTTGAATGAAGTTTATACCTAAAGAGCTGTTATCTTTAGGTGGTGGTGACTACAGTTTTTTTTCTGGATAGTATATTTTCAGGTAGTTGACCTTTCTCATATTAAAAGCAGATTTGAGGAGTGAATATCAGCTAACTGCTAAATCACAACTGTTGGATCATAATTGTCTGTTTTTGATGGTATTCTCTCAGTCACATTTAGGTTTACATGTTAGCAGAGAATATGATTGCGTAATGTGATATATTCGTGACAAAGTAAAGGGCTCACTGCATAAAACTCCATCCTGCTGCTGCTAAGCTGTTTCAGTCGTGTCCGGCTCTGCGCGATCCCATAGACGACAGCCCACCAGCTTCCACGTCCTTGGGATTCTCCAGGCAAGAACATTGGAGTGGGTTGCCATTTCCTTCTCCAGTGCATGAAAGTGAAGTCGCTCAGTTGAGTCCAACTCTTAGCGACCCCATGGGCTGCACCTCACCAGGCTCCTCTGTCCATGGGATTTTCCAGGCGAGTGTACTGGAGTGGGGTTCCATTGCCTTCTCCAAAACTCCATCCAACTGCTTTAAAAAAAAAAATTCTTTTTTTTTTTTTTTTTGGCCACAGCTCCTGGCATGTTGGATCTTAGTTCCCCAACCAACTGGCATTGGACCAGTACCCCTTGCAGTGGACACACAGTCTTAACAACTGAAACACCAGGGAAATCCCAAATCCATCTGATTTATTGCAAATGACTTGAATTCCACAGATGGACATAAGGTTTTAATGTTTAAATTCCACAAAAAAAATAAAACAAATGACTGAAATTCACATTATGTGTCAATACTGTCAATACATTCCCTTAAGAGGGGGATTTTGAAGAAGGCAGAGGGAGGTAGTTGAAGTTGAACCTGCTTAATTTAAAGAGGGGAAAAACAACTCTGAGGGAAAGTTGCTGGAGACAAAGATAGCCATCACTGGTTTCTGATTTTACAGCTTTCCTGAGGGTTGACTTACATTTAGTCATGCAAAAGGATATGCTTTGTGATATTTAAGTATCCCTTTTCAAAATATGATATTTCATTTTGAATTATTTCTCCTGTTGATTAATGGTCTTTCCCACTAGACTGGAAGTTTCCTGAGGGTGGAGGCTTTGTTTTTTATGCTATTACAATCCTAGCTCCCAGTGCCTTTGCAAATTAAAAATATATCTAAAAATATTTGAGTCAAACTACATTTTTAGAAACAGAAAAATCTTTGGAACCAGATAGATCTGGTTATTACAGTGGCTCTGTCACCACCACTATGATCCTTTCTTCCTCCCTTCCTTCCTTCACTGCTTCCTTCTTTCCCTTCCTTCTACAAATATTTAATTAGCTAAACACCAACAATATGAAGCCTTATGTTAACGCAAGCAAGTTAAAAAACCTCATAATCTCTATGTTTTATCAATGACAAAATGAAAATAAAATAGTTCTCATTTCTAGATGGTTGAGAATATTCTGTGCAATGAGAAATTATGCATATGAGACATCTTGCATCGTTTTCACAGTTTCCTAACTTAGTAAATGATAAATGGTAGCTATTAATAGCATTATAGTACTATATAATAAAATACTCCTTTTGCACTTATTCTTGATTTATATTGCAGCTTTTTATTGAATAATTAATTTTCCTTGGTAGCTCAGACAGTAAAGCATCTGCCTACAATGCAGGAGATCCGGGTTCAATCCCTGGACTGGGAAGATCCCCTGGAGAAGGAAATGGCAACCTATTCCAGCAATCTTGCCTTGAAAATTCCATGGACAGAGAAGCCTGGTAGGCAACAGTCCATGGAGTCACAGAGTCAGACACGACTGAGCGACTTCACTTATTTATTGAGTATTCATGGAGGTCCAGGGATTGTTCTATAGATTGTCAATACAAAGATGACTAAGACAGAGTCCTGGGCCTATGGGATCTCACATCACAGTGAAAAACATACCTCAAGGGAACAAAACCAAGTTACCTGCTAAATTGTTTGCCTGGCCAAGTTACATAACCCCTCCTCCCCATACTGTATTTTTCAAAAGTGTGATTAAAAAGAAAAAATACTGAAAGCTAAATCAGTCTAAGTCACTCACAGAAGTTGCAGGCTTCTCTTGGGTAATTCTTTACTTAGTGTGACCTTAGTGTGACAGAATGAAGGGCATCTGAGTGGAAGCAAAGGATGCTGGCTTTTCTGTAGGACTTCAACTTTTTAAGGGAGCATGGTCCTAACTCAGTCTCAATTGACCCAATCAGTACTAGTCTTTGTGTGTTAGTTTCTAGAATAGATATGAGTGCTCTCCCATCAAGACTTTGAGGGAAGGAAAGGCCAGGGGCAAGAGACCTAGATTTCTGCAAAAGCAAAAACAAAACAAAACAAAACAAACAAACAAACAAAAAAAAACAAGAATATTCAGGGGACAGGAAGATGAACAAAATTTAGGAATAAAGTTGAGCTTTACACTAAACATTGAATCAGAATGCACTAGGTAGAATATCAGAAACTGTTCTGAGCATATACTAAAAAAAGCATTGTGATTTTCCTCCTTATTGTCTGTCACTTGTATAATAGATGTATGTGTGCTCAGTTGCTTCAGTTATGTCCAATTCTTTGTGACACTATGGACTGTAGCCTCCCAGGCTCCTCTGTCCAAGGGATTTTCCAGGCATAAATACTAGCTGGAGTGGGTTGCCATTTCTTATTCCAGGGGATCTTCCCAAACCAGGGATTGAACACACAACTCTGAGTCTCTTGCATTGGCAGGCATGTTTTTTACCACTAGCACCACTTGGGAAGCCCTGCTTAATACATGGATAGGGCTTTTCTGGCTTAACCTTAGAGCACTGAGGCAGACTCTTGCCACCTGCAAATCTTGAGGTTCCTGGAATGAGAAAACAGAGAAAAGGACTGGAAAAGGCTGTATCAAATCTCCTGATGGAAATTCATAGCAACAGCTTCTAGATAAGTCCTACTATATGTAAACAATTCCTGCTGTCTGCAGTGGCAGACATGTCAGAACACACTAGCGTGAATGTAGCTGACTTCTCACGTGTGCCTGTGTGCTCAGTTGCTCAGTCATGTCCAACCCTTCGCAATCCCATGGCCTGTAGTCTGCTAGGCTCCTCTGTCCATGGAATTCTTCAGGTAAGAATACTAGAGTAGGTTGCCACTATTCCAGGGGATATTCCTGACCCAGGGGATATTCCTGACCTAGGGATCAAACTCACATCTCTGATATCTCGTGCGTTGGCACGGGGCTCTTTACCACTGCACCACCTAGATTAACAATTCAATCAAAGTGCGGGTGTTGAAGACCCTCCATAATGCATGACTGGAGGGGGAAAATAGGGGAAATTTACTGATTTTACAGAAACCTTCTTTTTGAGTCTAAAAAGGGACTATTCGATCACTGATGAAAGTCCTTCTCATTGTCCTTCAAAGAAAATCTCGATCTTCAGAGGTAAATCTATGTGTGACTGTAAGTACGGGATTCCTGGGTGAAATGTTCTCTTTTAAGCATGAATAGTTCAGAAGGTTGGAGCCAAAGAGAAGCAGCTATCTGCTTTCCCTGTTTCCTAGCTACAGCCCTGAAGTAAGCCCCCACACAGCTGGAAATGAGTTTTGACTGGGGCAATTATATAGATGTCACTGTAAGCTGTTACCTTCTCAGATTTTTTTCTTTTCTTTCAGAGTCTCAGCATCATCTTTCAGAGGGACTGGATTACTTAAAATAAAGAGAGAGCTTAGATACATTGCCACAATAAAAACAAAGATGCCTCAGACATTGGCTTTATAATGTTAGCCTCAGATGGAAACTGCTTGAAAGGATACATGAAAATAAAATCAAACCCAGCTCACTCATTGCTCAAGCAGTAATGATAGTCAGACTTTTCAAAGATCCTGGACACTGACTGATTTATCCATTATGAAGCTTACATCTTACTTGAGGAAATTCTTTAAATGCAAGGTCAATGCATGTTGCAATGTCTTTTAGTGTCTATTGTGAGAAGTATCTAAACTCTTACCAACGAATCTGGATTCTGTGAAGCTTACTCAATGCTTGGAACAAAAATATAATCATCCAAGGGTACTATCTCAGTGAATGAGAGCAGACCTGCCGCATTTTTGGTGAAGACATGGTCTAGGAATGGACAGTAGCCTCTGAAAGGTCCCACAAAAGACCAAGCAGGAAAGAAAGGCAGTTTACAATTTTGCCCATTTGTGAAAGGGAGATGGCCTTAGCAAAGTGAAAATGGCATGTTAGCTTTCAGCTACATTTTCCATTAAAAAATGGGGGAGATTAAAAGGCAACACCAAAGAATGCTCAAACTACCACACAATAGCACTCATCTCACACACTAGTAGAGTAATGCTCAAAATTCTCCAAGCCAGGCTTCAGTGATATGTAAACCGTGAACTTCCAGATGCTCAAGCTGGTTTTAGAAAAGGCAGAGGAACCAGAGATCAAATTGCCAACATAAACTGGATCATCGAAAAAGCAAGAGAGTTCCAGAAAGACATCTATTTCTTTTTTATTGACTATGCCAAAGCCTTTGACTGTGTGGATCCCAATAAACTGTAGAAAATTCTGAAAGAGATAGGAATATCAGATCACCTGTCCTGCCTCTTGAGAAATCTGTATGCAGGTCAGGAAGCAACAGTTAGAACTGAACATGGAACAACAGCCTGGTTCCAAACAGAAAAAGGAGTACTTCAAGGCTGTATATTGTCACTCTGCTTATTTAATTTATATGCAGAGTGCATCATGGGAATGCTGCCCTGGATGAACACAAACTGAAATTAAGATTGCTGGGAGAAATATTGATAACCTCAGATATGCACCCTTATGGCAGAAAGAGAAGAACCAAAGAGCCTCTTGGTGAAGGTGAAAGAGGAGAGTAAAAAGGTTTGCTTCAAGCTCAACATTCAGAAAACAAAGATCATGGCACCCAGTCCCATCACTTCATGGAAAATAGATGGGGAAACAGTGGAAACAGTGGGAAAACTTTATTTTTCTGGGCTCCAAAATCACTGCAGATGGTGATTGCAGCCATGAAATTAAGACGCTTACTCCTTGGAAAGAAAGTTATGACCAACTTAGACAGCATATTAAAAAGCAGAAACATTACTTTGTCAGCAAAAGTCCATTTAGTCAAGGCTATGATTTTTCCAATAGTCATGTATGGATGTGAGAGCTGAACTTATAAAGAAAGCTGAGCACCAAAGAGTTGATGCTTTTGAACTGTGGTGTTGGAGAAGATTCTTGAGAGTCCCTTGGACTGTAAGGAGATCCAACCAGTCCATCCTAAAGGATATCAGTCTGGAGTGCTTATTGGAAGGACTGATGTTGAAGCTGAAACTCCAGTACTTTGGCCACTTGATGCAGAGAGCTGACTCATTTGAAAAGACTCTGATGCAGGGAAAGACTGAGGGCAGGAGGAGAAGGGGATGACAGAGGATGAGATGATTGGATGGCATCCCTGATTCAATGGACATGAGTTTGGGTAAACTCTGGGAATTGGTGATGGTCAGGGAGGCCTGGTGTGCTGTGGTTCATAGGGTCGCAAAGAATTGCACATGACTGAGCAACTGAACTGAATTGGTCTTAGAAAACTTTAATTCAGAAATTTATTTTGTCAAGATTGGAATTTTGCCCCTGACTGTTCATTTCCTCATCTACAGGGAGATCATAATGCACTCCCCATTAATACCTGATTTGAAGTGCCTCCCTAGGGCAGGAGTATAGGTACTGCACATTAAGACTTTGGCTGATGCAAAGTAAGAAGTGCCACATCTCTATACCAGCACAATGTTAAAAAGCAAGAGATTTCCAGAAAAAAATCTGCTTCTCCTTCACTGACTATGGTGAAGCCTTTGACTATGTGGATCACAAAACACTGTGGTAAATTTTTCAAGAGATGAGAGTATTAGACCAACCTTACCTGCCTCCTGAGAAATTTGTATGCATTTCAAGAAGCAATAGTTAGAACTGGACATGGAACAACAGACTGGTTCTAAATTGGGAAATGAGTATATTAAGACTGTATATTGTCACCTTGCTTATTTAACTTATATGCAGAGGTCTGGCTTGCTGCAGTTTATGGGGTTGTAAAGAGTCAGACACGCCTGAGGGACTGAAATGAACTGACTGAGGGACATTTTTCATTGTCGTGACTGACAACAGGAGGGATGCCATTGGCATATAATGGGTAAAGTACAGGGATGCTGCTAAACATCCTCCAATATATAGGACAGGCACCCTGCTTCAACCTCAACAAACAATTATTTGATCCAGAATGTCTGCAGTGAGAAAGTTCTGGAGATTGATAGTGGTGATGATTGTACAATTATGTGAGTCTACTTAATGCCAATAAACTATATGCTTAAAAAAATATATGCAGAGTACATCATGCAAAATGCCAGGCAGCATGAAGCACAAGCTGAATCAAGGCTGCTAGGAGAAATGTCAATAATCTCAGATACGGAGATGAAACCACCCTTAGGGCAGAAAGCAAAGAAGAACTAAAGAGCCTCTTGATGAAAGTGAAAGAGGAGAGTGAAAAAGTTGGCTTAAAACTCAACATTCAAACAATGAAAATCATGGTAACTGGTCACATCACTTCATGGCAAATAGATGGGGAAACAGTGACAGACTGTTTTTCTTGGGCTCCAAAATCACTGCAGATAATGACTGCAGCCATGAAGTTAAGATGCTTGCTCCTTGGAGGAAAAGCTATGACCAACCCAGACAGCACATTAAAAAGCAGAGACATTACTTTGCCAACAAAGGTCCATCTAGTCAAAACTATGGTTTTTCCAGTAATCATGTATGGATGGGAGAGTTGGGCCATAAAGAAAGCTGAGCACCGAAGAACTGATGCTTTTGAACTGTGGTGTTGGAGAAAACTCTTAAGGGTCCCTTGAACTGCAAGGAGATCAAGCCAGTCAATCCTAAAGGAAATCAGTCCTGAATATTCATTGGAAGGACTATACTGAAACTGAAGCTCCAATACTTTGGCCAGCTGATGGAACCAACTCACTGGAAAAGACCCTGATGCTGGGAAAGATTGAAGGCAGGAGGAGAAGGAGGCAATAGAGGATAAAATGGTTGGATGGTATCATCAACTCAATGGACCTAAGTTTGAGCAAAATCCAGGAGATACAGAAGGGCAGGGAAACCTGGCATGCTGCTGTCCATGGGGAGCTGGAAAGTGTCGGACATGACTGAGCAGCTGAACAACAACATTTAATAAATGAGATAAAATATCAAAGAGTCTTAAGTGAATTTTCCATACAGCTAGTATATGACAGAATCATTTTCAGATCAGCTTTTGCCTCAGAGGTCAGTGATGTTTCCACCATATCACAATGGCCTCTTCACTAACCTCAGAAAATTCTCTGAAGGATGCAAAGCACAGGTTAAATCCTGTTCCTTGAAAGCCTAGGCTTGCCCACGGAGTCCATAATTGTCTCTCTTTCCTAAAAATCTACCTTACAAATTTTCTCATTATGGAATTCAAGCAAAGAGGAGCCTGGTAGGCTGCAGTCCATGGGGTCGCGAAGAGGCAGACATGCCTGAGCGACTTCACTTTCACTTTTCACTTTCCTGCACTGGAGAAGGAAATGGCAACCCACTCCAGTGTTCTTGCCTGGAGAATCCCAGGGACGGAGGAGCCTAGTGGGCTGCCGTCTATGGAGTTGCACAGAGTTGGATATGACTGAAGCGGCTTAGCAGCGGCAGCAGCAGCATGTGCATGTTATCTGTCAGGCGAGTGTAATCTCCTCAGTTCTGGCTCATCTCAACAAAAATTTGAAGCGACGGACACTAAAGCCCTCAGTGTATCACAGCTCTCGGACAGACTGTGGTCTCGAACAGACTGTTATAGCTCTTAGATCAGTGTTACAGCTCCATGTTACAGCTCAGTTTTATTTAGAAAATAGCAGGAAAATACATCTTGAGCATGAGGGCATGCCAACCCAAAGGTGTGAAGAGAAGAGAGAGAGAGAGAACAAGTACACGAGCATAGGAGAGGAGAGAGGCCCCGGCCCTTTGGCTCCTCTTTTTATATGTTTTTTCCTCCCTCCCTGGGCTTGTCCTATGTAAATTGGGCTAACCAGGAGTGCTATTTGTTCTCCCTGAGGTCCTAACTCTGGTCCTTGGACTTTCCTTTGACTTTCCTTTATTCTATTTATGCGAGATTTTCCTTTCCTTGTCTTTTAGCCATTGCCATTTTGGACTCCTGTTTCCTATTCTGCTGCTGCTGCTAAGTCACTTAAGTCGTGTCCGACTCTGTGGGACCCCATAGAAGGAAGCCCACCAGGCTCCTCCGTCCCTGGGATTCTCCAGGCAGGAACACTGGAGTGGGTTGCCATTTCCTTCTCCAATGCATGAAAGTGACAAGTGAAAGTGAAGTCACTCAGTCGTGTCCAACTCCTAGCGACCCCATGGACTGCAGCCCACCAGGCTCCTCTGTCCATGGGATTTTCCAGGCAAGAGTATTGGAGTGGGGTGCCATTTCCTATTCTAACTACCTAATATTCCCCACTCAAGAGATGGGAGGCCCAATTCTTTGGGAATAGGAACATCGAGGTTTTTCTGGCTACTTCCTTCCTTACTGGGATGACGAAGGGTATTGGGCCTCCCCCTCTTGCTAGTCTCAGGCCTCAGAGTCCTTATAGTCCATCTAAAGGCGGGTGATATTTTCTGTGGTCAGCTGTAATTTTATATATCTTAGTTAAACTAGTACTGCTTGTTGTAGCTTGTTGACCTTGTAGAGGCTTAGCCTCTATGGTCTCAAAATTGGAGACTACTGCATATCCAGCTTTTCTTTTTCCATCCAAGACAAAGCTGCTTCCATGAGTGTATCAGATTTCCTCAGGATTGGTCAGAGGATCTCCCAACAATCCCTCTCAGGGTTTTGTCCAGTGGTTCAAGGTTTCTAGGCAAGAATGAAAGGGGAGAGAGCCCTCGGGGGTAGGCAGGAGGGTGGTTGGGTTAAGAACCTCACAAGGGGATATACTGAGGCCTGGATTTTCCATCAGCACTACTTGATATCTGAGGATTCTTTGATCAGACATCCATAAGTGGCCTCTCCCATTTAGGAGTTGTTTTACTTGGTGGCTGGTAAAAAAATCATTAGTTTGCCTCCAAAGGAGAATTTTAAAGTTTCTTCTATCAGGATTGCAACAGCTGCAAGATTTCGAAGGCAAGGAGACAAGTCTCGGGCGGTTGGGTAGAGTCTCTTGGATAAATAAGCTACAGGCTGGGGCTCAGATCCCAATCTTTGAGTTAATACTTTCAAGGCTATTCCTTCTATTTCATGGACATAAATTTGGAATGCTTTTTCTGGCTCTGGAAACCTCAAAACAGGTGCCCGAGTTAAGGCTTGTTTTAGTGTAGCCTCTGCCTTTTTTTGATAAGTTTCTCACATCAGTGGGATTGACTTATCCCATCCCTGTAAGTTTTCATATAAGGGCCGGACAATTAGACCATAGTTGGGTATCCAGATTCTACAATACCCAGTTAGCCCCAGGAAAGCTCTCAATTGTTTTTGAGTCATGGGGGAGGGCAACTGGAGGATTCCTTGTACCCAGTCAGAGGACAGCCTCTTGGACCTGTGTGTGATCTGAACTCCCAGGTAAGTGACCTTTGTCAAGACCATCTGTACCTTAGCATGGAAGACTTTATATCCCCTCTCTGCCAAAAAGTTTAGAACCCAAATTTCATGTTGTTGGGCATTTTTCTCATCTGAAGAGCAGATTAGTAGGTTATCTACATATTTTAACTGTTTCCCATTAGGTCCCAGGTCCAGATCTAGGAGATCTCAGCTAAGGGTCTGATCAAATAGGTGGGGGCTATCTCTAATACTGTCCAAGTCATCTGTTGGTGTTTTTCTCCTGGGGCCTCCCACTCAAAGGCAAAAATATATTGGGATTATTTAGCCAGTAGTGTGCAAAAAAATGCATCTTTGAGATTCAAGACTGTAAATCACTTGGTACTGGGTGGAATTTCTCCCAGGATTACATAGGGATTGGGTACTGTGGGATGGAGGGGGACTACAGATTCATTTATGATCTAGAGATCTTGAACCATTCACTCGGTTCTGTCCTTTTACTTTACTGAGAGGATTGGGGTGTTATACGGCAAATTGATGAGGACCTATTGTCCACAAACAAGGAATTTATTTATTAAGGGCTGTAGTTCCTCCTGAATCTCTCTTTTGAGGAGATATTTCTTCCAGTTAGGAAACCAAGCGGGATCTCAGAGGACAATGATGAGTGGTTCAGCTTGGTGGCCCTGTTCCACACCTGGGGGTTAATTTTGTTCTCCCATAGTTTTTGGTCCCTCTGTATTGGAGAGGGTGTAATGGGTTCTTCAGTAGTAACCAGAAGCTGTAGGGCTCTAGGGGCTGAAAAACTTTCCATCACAAGGGTGGTCCTCAGTTTAGTGAGAATATCTCTTCCCAATAAGGGAGTAGGACACTCAGGGACCACCAGAAACTGGTGGAAAAATATTTGTCCATCCTAGCAACAAAGAAGTGCTCAGGTAAATCTTTTAGTAGTTGTTTTTCCTGTAGCACCCCAAATGGTACAGGTTTGGGAGGGGAAGGCTCTGGAGTAGGAGATCAAGACAGAGTAGGTAACCGCTGTGTCAACCAAGAAATTCTCAAACCTTCCTGCTACATCCAGTTGCACCTTTGGCTCCAGCCCTATGATGGTTATCTGTGACAGGTGGTTTGGCTGGAGCAGGCAGCTTCAGTCCTGTTGAACCATCATGAGGGGAGGCTTGGCCCGTGACCTCAAGCCTCTTGAGTCCCAATGGCAGAGTGCTGCCCAATGTCCCAATTGACAGCATTTCTAGCAAGCCATTTCAGGAGGCTTGTCATTATTTGGACACTCTTTGGCTCAATACCCCACCTGTTACAGATTAGGCATTTGCCTCGTGCCTTGTCCTTTAAGGACTTGGGGTTTGCCATAGGTCCATGGAGGGCAGCCACCATCTGGGCATGCCTTGTCTCTTTCCTTCTCTCCCGCTCCTGGGCCTGGCCTCCTTCTCCTGTTCTCTGTTGCAGCTGTTGTAACTTTATTCTGATATCTGATGCACATTGGGACAGGAATTTGTCCTTTAAAATCATTTGTCCCTCCTAAGAGTATAAGTCCAGATTGGTAAACTTTTGTAGTGCCTCTTTTAGCCTTTCCAGAAAAGCAATGGGGTTCTCACTGGGATCCTGAATTATTGCTGAGACCCGGGCATAGCTGATTACTTTTTGCCAGGCTGCTTTCAGTCCTGCCTTCACACAAATTAGAAAATGATCTAATTTTAAAGATGTGCTCAGAGTCATTATAATGCCAATTAGTATCTAAGAAGGGGACTGCAGTTTCCCCTACTGAGTATTTATCACTTGACATGTGAAGCCCTGTTCACACCTTCTGGCTTCCTTTAAGACCCTAGTATGCTCAGGGTAAGATAACTTTGACTAAATATGACCATAATGTCCTTCCATGTCAGGTCAAAGGCCAAGGTAATATGTTGGAATGTATTTATATTTGCCTGGGTCATCTGTATATCTTCCCAGGTCTTGTTTGATCAGTCTTAGTTCTAAGAGGGAGAAGAGCTTGTGGACCCAGGTTGGTCTGAATTCTCCCCCAGTTTCAACTAAGAAACATATTTGAGTTGGCTTTTGTGGAGGGGTTATTCCCAGATATGGGGTCACGTTTGGATACAAGGAAGGAACACCAGGCAACTCATGAGCTGTAGGAGGCTCCAGTCTCTTCGAATGTGTGAGAGATGAGCCTTCATGGGGGGTGAGAGGGTGGTCTTTCTATTGGTTGCCTGTGCCTAACACCATTTGCCTAGTAGGTTCACTTTTAGGGCATACAACGATCCCATACTTAAGACAGAGTTCCTTCATATCTCTTAGTCGGAAGAAAATTTGGACATAGGGATCTCTGTCCATTTCCCTTGTCTTTTGCAGAATAATTATAGCTGCAGGATAGTACTGTAATTTAAACTCCCATCCTCAGGCCAGGATACTGAGAGAATACCCTGCAGAGGATACTGTGGCCACGCAGTGGCAAAAAAGGAATTTTAAATGACTTCTTAGTTATCAAGGATGCATCTCATGGGCATCTGCTGTGAAGTGGATTGGTTATTTTCTATCTGAAAGACAATCATGAAAGGAAGGAAAATGAAAGAAAACTAATAGGTCTCCTTCAGTTTCCATGGGTGACTTCCTTAGGGGTGAGTCTTTCTGAAGCTTATCCTACCCAGTACTGTTGCATCCTGAGAGCCAGGCATCCCCTGGGCCAGGGTGCAGATCCCCAGGCAGGCTGAGACATGACAGCCTCTAGAGATCAAATCCTTGGGCAGGTTGAGGTGTGATAGCTTCCTAAGACCCCTGGGCTGGAGGATCCCAGAGCAGGTTGAGGTGAGACAATCTTTCAAGGACCAGGTCCCTAGGCAGGTCAAGGCAGGTTGACCTCCTGGGATCCCTGGACTGGAGTTGGGTGTCCCCAAGATCTCCAGCATGACCAGTGCTGACTAGGATTAATGGGTTTTAATTTTAACTCATTGCCAGTATATTCACCACAGATGGGAATAGATAACCTGATGTAAGGCAGTCCAAGCCTGTGCCCTGAGACTGGGAACAGTGAAATAGTCGTAAGCCTCATCCTATTACTGCTCTAAGGGATTCTAAGTCACTGATTTCCTCCCCTAGGGCAATGAGACATCAGAACTTGAGCTTCATTAGGTCCTGAAGCCAGAAAATCTGCTAAATACCTGACCTGTGCTCACAGTTTTCATTGGCCTGATCCTTGGCACAAAGATTAAGGACAGAAGAACCCCCACCCACTTGGGTAACAGCTACTGGGTCTCAGCAGATAGTGGCTTAAGGACATACTGAGGAATAGCCTCTCTAGAGTCCCTCAGTAACTGCCACTTGCCTGTTCGTTGTGTGTGTGTGTTGGGTGGGAGGAGGGTTGAGGAAACAAGAAACGAGAGATTGTAAAGGAATCAAGATTTTGTTAGGCATATGTCCCTCCAGCCATAGGAGAGAGGACCCTCCTACCTTCACTGGAGATCTTCTGGAATCTGAGACAGGTGTGTGAGCTTTCTGCTGAGTTCGTTTTTCACTGTCCTGGTTTTCAGCACGATGGGCCTCTTATTATTTCCTTTGTGCTGGGTTTTCTTCACATTCCACTTCTACCAAGGGAGTTTTGCTGGGTTGAGCTCCTGCTGTGTTTGGCCTCTTCCTTGTGGGGACCCTGTGGAGACTGTTTCAGCCAAGTTAAACCCGAGTCATGGTACCATGCATATCAGACTAGTGTAATCTCCTCAGTTCTGTCTTGTCTCAACAGGAATTTGAAATGATGGGCATTAAAGCCCCGGGAGTGTCACAGCTCTTGGATGTAAGAAACGCCGCAGGAAGAGAAAGCCACCTCTAAGGACCGTCCATGGAAACCTTTATTGGGCGGTCGCTCTCGGGCAGACTCCCGGAGGGGAGCGGGGAAGGGAAGGGAGTCTGCGAGATATGGGGGGTGGGCACGGGGTTTTATAGTCAGGGCTGGCGTTCAAGCCAGGTCCTTCCACATAAGGTAGGAAGTGCGGGCTGTAATGGTGATTGGCACTTGATCGAGCCAGGCCATGGGGTTGGTTCCCAGAAGTTTGGTCCGCTTCCAGTTCCTGTTTGGGCGGTGGCCAACCGCCGGGACCTTTCACGACACTTTCCTGGGGCTTTTCGTCGAGACATGCCCGAACATGCCCGAACATGCTCAACCTCTCATTGGAGAGACTATGTTATAGCTCTTAGCCAGATCAGTGTTACAGCTCCACGTTACAGCTCAGTTTTATTTTAAAAATAGCAAGAAAATACATCCTCCAGGCATGAGGCCATGCTGACCCAAAGATGCAAAGAGAAGAGAAAGAGAGAGAGCACCAGCACTTGTATACAGGAGAGGAGACAGAGAGAGAGGCCCCTGGCCTTTTGGCTCCTCTTTTCATATGCTTTCTCCTCGCCTGCCCCCCCACCCCCCA
>SJYC01103292.1:0-14175 GCA_006408675.1 Madoqua kirkii
CCGGCCTGCCTTATGTAATTTGGGCTAGCCAGGAGTGCTGTTTGTTCTACTTTAGGTCCCCACTCTAGTCCTCAGACTTTCCTTTGACCTTCCTTTGTTCTATTTTCATGGACTTTTCCCTTCCTTGTCTTAGCCTCCTCCATTTTGGACTCCTGTTTCCTTTTCTAACTACGTAACACTATCCTTGCTTAACTCAATTTGATCCATTAGAATAAAGTAAGTATGTATTTGTGTTCATTCCCATCTGGATAAATGAATCACTTCCTTTTTCAGGAAAATTACTTTGTGGAGGGGGACAGATTGGACAGAAAGGCTCAACATCATTGATACTTGCTTATGTCCAGCTAACATAAAAAGAGGACACAGAAACCATGAAAAAGATGACACATCTTGTAAGAGGTAGAGACTGTGTTCTAAGATTTTAGCTTATGTCTTTAAATGCTGAGTTTACGATGTTTCTCACTGTGCTACATGACCCATATGGCTGGTTTCAATAATGTGATTTTTATTTTTAAAGCAGAAAAGTTCTCTGATTTGCCCTCACTCCCTAAATTGCCCAACAAAAGTATGTATTGAAAGGAAAACTTCCAGATTTGCTATACATCACTTGTGAGAAATTGTTCAAGAAATAATTCCTCAACTCATTCAGTCTCATTACTTTTCTCCTTTGAGGGAGGGAAAAATGGATCTTTCTAGCAAAAATCAAATTTGTGCATGACAGTCAGTTGAGCTCAGAGGTCAAAGGATAAATTTGGGTTGCTTCAGTGCATTCCCATCCGTTCAATCTTTTGTCATGCTTGCACAGCAGGCAGGATTTGAAAGAGAATCTGCCCTTGTCTAAAAACTCTTTTTTTTTTCTTCTTCTTCTTTTAATGGCTGAAAATAATCAGACCTATACTTGAAAACAGCTAGTCAGTGCCAGTTCCAGTGCTAAAGTAAATCTCTGCCAATACTTAGGCTTGGCAAAATATTTCAAAAGTAATTGCCATGGCCCAGAACAGATCTTAGTGGAGTTTTATGTCTGTATTTATGTATGCAGCAAGAGAGCTGGAGGGCAGGAGAGAATTTTTCAAGGGAGGGTCTCAGAAATTTGTGCCTTTCCACAAATGCATGAAAGGGAGCACCGATATAAGCCCAAAGCTAATGTCACTACACACCAATATCCCCGTCAAGCTCTAAGTTCCCAGTGACTTTACCAGTGCAATTCCAATTTTAGCTCCCAAGCTGCTGTTCTTACTAGGATTTGGTAAAAGTAAAGGACAAAGGTCAAAAATAGGAATAAGATTAGAAATAAAAATCAAAGGCAGAAATCTCTGTTGTGTCCTGTTCTCACTGTTAAAACATTCTGTTTCCACGTACCTGACACATTTCCCTTTAGGAAGAACCTGCTTTGAGCATTCTGAAGAGGTGTGCAGGCAGGTGTGCTAAGTTGCTTCAGTCATGCCTTACTCATTGCAGCCCTATGGATGTGTAGGCCTCCAGGCTCCACTGTTACTGAGTCCAAACTTGCTCTGCTCACTGCATGCGGTAGGCCAATGAATCCAAGAGATGAGGTGCTGAGGCAAAGAAGAGCCTTTAGTCGAGGAGCAGGCAGACCAAGAAGATGGCAGGCTAGTGCCTCAAAATAACCATCTTGTTAGGGTCTGGATGCCAGGTTCTTTAACAGATCAGAGAGAAAGAGGCAATGAGGAACTAAAGTCAAAAGGCAGACTAGAGAAGGAGAAGCACTGGGGAAGTAAAGTGAAAGGGTCTTCAGTCTTGCAAAACATCTTCAAGGGAATGCCCAGCCTTCAGAAGGGGTGTGTTAAACTCTTCTATTCATAGGTGAGCAGGGGAAAAGTGTCTCTCTGTGAGCTGAACAAAACACTTGAGTTTACAGTCAAGCAGAGAAGCAGGGTCCTCCAGGCAAACCATTGAGTGTGATTATAATAATAAAAGCAAGTCAAAGAAACAGTTTACAACATGGAGTCAGAATCAACTTCCACCCTGAAACATGTCCATGAGATTCTCCAGGGAAGAACACTGGAACGGTTACCATGTCCTTCTCCATGGCATCTTTCCAACCTAAGGACTGAACTCTATTCTCTTAAGTCTCCTGCATTGGCAAGTGAGCTCTTTACCACTAGTGCCACCTGGGAAGACCTCAGAAGAGGTGAGATTGCCAAAGTCCTTGGAACTATTTTCCAAGTCCCAGACTTCAAAGTCAGAGCAACACTTTCTACTTAAAAAAAAAAAAAAACCCTCACTTCAGGTCAGCGGGATTCCTGTCCTAAGTGTTTTTAGCAGCCACGTCATTTGAAACAGTTCTTTGCTTAGCAAACCAGTTTTCAGAAGACTTCATGTAAGTTTGTGTGTCTGCTTGTGGCTTCCTTCACAAGGCCCAAGGCCTGGTCTCTCCATTGAAAGTTGTGTTATCTGCCCAGGGCTAGTCACTGAAACACCTCTTCTCCCTCAGCCTTCTCTGCAGCGGGACTAGAAGTTTTAGTGCCCTTAACACTGGTGAGTGAGACAAGTAAAAACAATTTTTACCAGAAGAATTTTTTATCTGCTGCCAATGAGGGGAGAGAATTTTAAGTACTAATGGATTATAAAAAACAATTCAAGATCTTAAAACAGGACATGGTGAGGGAGAAAGCAGGGAATCATTTTTCAACAGTCACAAATGCTTGAAGACCACTGAGAATATTCTTTAAAGATTACATTAAGGGAAACCTAAAGAAAATTTATCTGTATATTGAGATGTTGTTTTTTTAAAGAGAAAGCTGAAACACGTTTTTATTTTGTGAGTGCTATTCAGTTCGGTTCAGTCAATTAGTCGTGTCCAACGCTTTGCGACCCCATGAATCACAGCATGCCAGGCCTCCCTGTTCATCACCATCTCCCAGAGTTCACTCAGATTCATGTCCATCGAGTCCATGATGTCATTCAGTCATCTCATCCTTGGTCCTTCCCTTCTCCTCCTGCCCCCAATCCCTTCCAGCATCAGAGTCTTTTCCAACGAGTCAACCCTTCGCATGAGGTGGTCAAAGTATTGGAGTTTCAGCTTCAGCATCATTCCTTCCAAAAAAATTCCAGGGCTGGTCTCCTTCAGAATGGACTAGTTGGATCTCCTTGCAGTCCAAGGGACTCTCAAGAGTCTTCTCCAACACCACAGTTCAAAAGCATCAATTCTTCGGTGCTCAGCCTTCTTCACAGTCCAACTCTCACATCCATACATGACCACAGGAAAAACCATAGCCTTGACTAGATGGACCTTAGTCAGCAAAGTAATGTCTCTGCTTTTGAATATGCTATGTAGGTTAATCATAGCTTTCCTTCCAAGGAGTAAGCGTCCTTTAATTTCATGGCTGCAGTCACCATCTGCAGTGATTTTGGAGCCCAAAAAACTAAAGTCTGACACTGTTTCTACTATTTCCGCATCTATTTGCCATGAAGTGATGGGACTGGATGCCATGATCTTCATTTTCTGAATGTTGAGCTTGAAGCCAACTTTTTCACTCTCGTCTTTCACTTTCATCAAGAGGCTTTAGAGTTCCTCTTCACTTTCTGCCATAAGGGTGGTGTCATGTCTCTGCTTTTGAATATACTATCTAGGTTGATTATAACTTTTCTTCCAAGGAGTAAGCCATTAAGAGTATCCAAAGTAAACAGGGATGAAGTACAAGGAATTCTAATCCTGTTAGTATTCCATTATTGTAAATGCACATAACTAATTTTCCTTTCCATTTATTTGAAAATGAAAATAGAAAAGACAGAAAAGTAAGGCATATTTTTTGTATAAACCTGCTTGAAGCAATTGGATTACAGTACAGAGAATATGAACATAGAATCATCTCACATATTAAGCTTGAAAATTCATGCCAGGTAAACCAAAGAGCAAAATGCAACATTTTATTTAAATAGCTTACAACACTGAGGGGTTTTTTCCTCAGGTTTTTTTTCTTTTTTCTTTTTTTTTCCCTGATGGAAGCTATAGGTCTAATAAACAGTATCCTGGCCTTGAATTTAGAAGGTCAGAATCCATGCCCTAAATTTAGCACTTTTCACTTCTGCAAAATTCAGTGAATTGATTAAAGTCTTAAAGTCACACTAGGCAGAATCTTCGGTGCTCAGCCTTCTTCACAGTCCAACTCTCACATCCATACATGACCACAGGAAAAACCATAGCCTTGACTAGATGGACCTTAGTCAGCAAAGTAATGTCTCTGCTTTTGAATATGCTATGTAGGTTAATCATAGCTTTCCTTCCAAGGAGTAAGCGTCCTTTAATTTCATGGCTGCAGTCACCATCTGCAGTGATTTTGGAGCCCAAAAAACTAAAGTCTGACACTGTTTCTACTATTTCCGCATCTATTTGCCATGAAGTGATGGGACTGGATGCCATGATCTTCATTTTCTGAATGTTGAGCTTGAAGCCAACTTTTTCACTCTCGTCTTTCACTTTCATCAAGAGGCTTTAGAGTTCCTCTTCACTTTCTGCCATGAGGGTGGTGTCATCTGAGGTTATTGATATTTCTCCTGTCAGTCTTGATTCCAAATTGTGTTTCTTCCAGTCCAGAGATTCTCATGATGTACTCTGCATATAAGTTAAATAAGCAGGGTGACAATATACAGTCTTGAAGTACTCTTTTTCCTATTTGGAAGCAGTCTGTTGTTTTATGTCCAGTTCTAACTGTTGCTTCCTGACCTGCATGCAGATTTCTCAAGAGGCAGCTCAGGTAGTCTGCTATTCCCATCTTTCTCAGAATTTTCCACAGTGCTATTAGAACTGCAAATATTTAATTTAGGGAACAGTCTTAATTTGATAAGTGTGCAGGCATGCTCAATTGTACAAGATTCTTTGTGACCCTATGGACCATAGCCTGCCAGGCTCCTCTGTTCTTGGGATTCTCCAGGCAAGAATATTGGAGTGGGTTTCCATTACCTAGTCTAGGGGATCTTCCAGATCCAGAGATTTAACCTGATCTCTTGCACTGCAAGCAGTTTCCTCACTACTGAGTCACCATGGAAGCCCACTTTGATGAGAGCCTCTTGTGATTTAGAAATATTTCTATTTAAGCAATAATTAAAGCATACTGGTAACATGATTATAAAGGTTACTTAGTAGCTGTGGTAAGGATCTTGCCTTCTTTAAAAGGGAATTGAGTGAATGTAGACCCAAAGGAAGATGAAAAGGAATCAGCCTAAGATAGTGGTAAGGACTCATAGATTGGACTAAAGGGATCAAGCCCAACTTTGCCAACAATTATATAAATGTGCCACTCTGGGCAACTACCTACATGGTTCCACCCTTAGTTTCCCATTTGTAAAATGTAATTAATTATACTAATGCTTCTATAATGAAAGTACAAGAATACTTTTTTTAAATATAAGGCATTTTGCATAATATAAATGGCATAGTAAATATATAATAGTCACTATTATTATTTATTAAAAATAGTTATTGAAACTCCCACTATCTTCAAAATATTCATAATCATTTATTATAAAGAAAAAGATGAAAAAGTAGAATTCTACTGAATTTCATATTGTCTCCACAATGGGTAATAATTTGCAATGTTTTGTTTTATATGTTCCTATTTCTGCTATTACTTTCTCCACTATTCTCTTCACCAAAATCCCATTCAGGCTTCAGGAACCATCTCCAAAGCTTAGTTTACCCTTGATGAGCTCTGATGAAAGAAATTTTACTCATATTTCAACATCCCTTGTATCCCATTACTTTGTTCTCTGTCATCTGCGGCATGTATTTATCTGCCTTATACCATATTTGGGTTCCCCTGGTGGATCAGATGGTAAAGAATCTGCCTGCAATGCAGGAGACCCAGGTTTATTTATGTGTGTGTGTTTTTCTAAGTGCCAGTTGTATAACAGGTACACAATAAACACTGTTGTATAAATGATGCATGTTTTTAACTAAAAATATTTTATTTTGTATTTTGTACTTTAAAAATACAAAGCTTGAAATATTTTACTGTGACATAATAATTGGCAGAATTTTCAAAGGATGTATCCCAGAAAATAAATACATACACATACACAAGGATTGCAAACACATTAGAAGTTGTACAAGGGTCTTTGTTGCAAGAGAGTCATTTTGGATAACATAAACAGGAAAATGATTTGTTGAAAGGTAGCAGATATCACACAAAATGTTTGGAAAAACTAAATACTGAATCTTTGAAATTAGGCAGAGAACCACAATAAGTGGAACATAGAAACCACAGCTAGTGCAAGCGCAGGAAGAGTTTAGATGGTACCCATCCTTTGGTGTCATCTCTGGATACAGCCATTTGGGCCAGGCTAATGAAAAGAAATTTTAAATTTCTTAAGCATATTTATCACTCAGTTAAGTTTCAAAACTCATTGGTAAAATGAGTTCAAAACTCATTGTTTTGGTAAAATCAGATTTGTATGCCCAGGGTTTATGGAAAGGTAAGATTTCCCTTCATTAGTTTTGACAGAAGCACATGATGATAGATTAATCTCAAATTAACATAGACATTGAAGTTAAAAAGACACTGAGTGACAAATATATTTCACAATTGATTATTTCTACTTCCCAAACCAGGGGGGAAAAATCCACTAACATATAATAAGACTGTATTTACACACAACTGAGAGTACATTCCTTCCATCTCCAAAGTGACAAAACCCCAAATCAGTTCATTTGTACAACACAATGCTCAGAATCTCTGGACTGGATGTGCAATTCTCTTTAAATTTTATGATGCTGCTTCAATATGTTGTAACCTATAGGCTGACTCAATTGTAGGGATAATCACCATCAATGTACCCAACAGAAACTTGTGGAACATTTAAGGGAGAAAAATCAATTGAAAATAAAATGAAAGTGGGTATGAGCTAAAATTGCTATTTCTGCAATTGATCTTGAGGTTCTATTTATTTATGACCTGATCCACCACATTCTTTTCCATGTATCTGTTCCCTGTCTTCAGCTAGTATTTCAGTTTATTGGGGTCTTTTTCCTAGTGAATCACTTAAATCTTAATATCTGAGAGCTTTGAACATTGAACAGCCTCCACTGTACAAGATTTCAGTTCAGTTAAATTCATTCGCTCAATCGTGTCCAACTCTGTGGTCAAATGAACTGCAGCAAACCAGGCCTCCCTGTTCATCACCGACTCCCAGAGTTTACCCAAAATCATGCCCATGGAGTCAGTGATGCCATGCAACCACTTCATCCTCTGTCATCCCCTTCTCCTCCTGCCCTCAATCTTTCCTAGCAGCAGGGTCTTTTCAAATGAGTCAGCTCTTCGCATGAGGTGGTCAAATTACTGGAGTTTCAGCTTCAACATTAGTCCTTCAAATGAACACCCACGACTGATCTTTAGGACGGAATGGTTGGATCTCCTTGCAGTCCAAGGGACTCTCAAGAGTCTTCTCCAGCACCACAGTTCAAAAGCATTAATTCTTTGGCACTCAGCTTTCTTTATAGTCTAACTCTCACATCCATACATGACTATTGGAAAAACCATAGCCTTGACTAGCTATGGACTTTTGTTGACAAAGTAATATTTCTGCTTTTGAATATGCTGTCTAGGTTGGTCATAACTTTCCTTCCAAAGAGTAGGTGTCTTTTAATTTCATGGCTGCAATACCATCTGCAGTGATTCTGGACCCCAAGAAAATAAAGTCAGCCACTGTTTTCCCATCTATTTGCCATGAAGAGATGGGACTGGGTCCCATGATCTTCATTTTCTGAATGTTGAGCTTTAAGCCAACTTTTTCACTCTCCTATTTCACTTTCATCAAGAGTCTCTTTAGATTTTCTTCACTTTCTGCCATAAGGGTGGTGTCATCTGCATATCTGAGGTTATTGATATTTCTCCCAGCAATCTTGATTCTAGCTTGTGCTTCATGCAGGGCAGCATTCCCCCATGATGTACTCTGCATAAAAGTTAAACAAGCAGGGTGACAATATACAGCCTTGATGTACTCCTTTCCCGATTTGGAACCAGTCTGTTGTTCCATGTTCAGTTCTAACTGTTGCTTCCTGACCTGCATACAGGTTTCTCAAGAGGCAGGTTAGGTGGTCTGGTATTTCCATCTCTCTCAGAATTTTCTACAGTTTACTGTGATCCATACAAAGACTTCAGCATAGTCAGGAAAGCAGAAATAGATGTTTTTCGGGAACTCTATTGCTTTTTCAATGATCCAGCAGATGTTGGCTATTTGATCTCTGCTTCCTCTGCCTTTTCTAAAACTAGGTTTAACATCTGGAAGTTCACAGTTCATGTATTGCTAAAGCCTAGTTTGGAGAATTTTGAGCATTACTTTACCAGCATGTGAGATGAGTTCAACTGTGGGGTACTTTGAGCATTCTTTGGCATTGCCTTTCTTTGGGAGTGGTATGAAAACGACCTTTACCAGTCCTGTGGCCACTGCTGAGTTTTCCAAATTTGCTGGCATACTGAGTGCATCACTTTCATAGCATCATCTTTTAGGATTTGAAATAGCTCAACTGGAACTCCACCTCCATTAGCTTTGTTTGTAGTGATGCTTTCTAAGGCCCATTTGACTTCACATTTCAGGATGTCTAGGTCTAGGTGAGTGATCACATCTTTGTGATTATCTGGGTCATGAAGTTCTTTTTTTGTATAGTTCTTCTGTGTATTCTTGCCAGCTCTTAATATCTTCTGCTTCTGTTAGGACCATATAATTTCTGTCCTTTATTGAGCCCATATTTGCATTAAATGTTCCCTTGGTATCTCTAATTTTCTTGAGGATATCTCTAGTCTTTCCCATTCTACTGTTTTTCTCTATTTCTTTGCACTGATCCCTAAGGAAAGCTTTCTTATCTCTCCTTGCTATTCTTTAGAACTCTGAATTCAAATGGGTATATCTTTCCTTTTCTCCTTTGCTTTAAGCTTCTCTCTTTTCATAGCTATTTGCAAGGCCTCCTCAGACAGCCATGTTGCTTTTTTGCATTTGTTTTTCTTGGGGATGGTCTTGATCCCTGTCTCCTGTACAGTATCATGAACCTCTATCCATAATTCATCAGGCACTCTGTCTATCAGGTCTAGTCCCTTAAATCTGTTTTTCACTTCCACTGTGTAATCATAAGGGATTTGATTTAGGTCATACCTGAATGAGGGGAGGTGAAGTCGCTCAGTCGTGTCTGACTCTTTGCGAACCTGTGGACTGTAACCTACTAGGCTTCTCTGTCCATGGGATTCTCCAGGCAAGAATACAGGAGTGGATTGCCATTTCATTCTCCAGGGGATCTTTCTGACCCTGAGATTGAACCTGGGTTTCCCGCATTGGAGGCAGATCCTTTAACATTTGAGCCACCGGAGGAGCCTAATACTTGAATGGTCTAGTGTTTTTCCCTGCTTTCTTAAATTTTAGTCTGAATTTGGCAATAGCCACAGTCAGCTCTCGGTCTTGTTTTTGCTGACTGTATAGAGCTTCTCCACCTTTGGTTGCAAAGAATATAATCAATCTGATTTTGGTGTTGACCATCTGGTGATGTCCATGTGTAATGTCTGCTCTTATGTTTTTGGAAAAGGTGTTTGTTATGACCAGTGTGTTCGCTTCACAAAACTCTATTTGCCTTTACCCTACTTCATTCTGTACTGCAAGGCCAAATTTGCCTGTTATTCCAGGTATTTCTTGACTTCCTAAGTTTGCATTACAGTCTCCTATAATGAAAAGGGCATCTTTCTTGGGTGTTAGTTTTAAAAGGTCTTGTAGGTCTTCATAGAACCATTCAACTTCAGCTTCTTCAGCTTTACTGGTCGGGGCATAGACTTGGATTACTGTGATATTGAATGGTTTTCCTTGGAAACCAACAGAGATCATTCTGGCATTTTTCAGATTGCTTCCAAGTACTGCGTTTCAGAATCTGTTGTTGACTATGATGGCTACTCCATTTCTTCTAAGTCATTCTTGCCCACAGTAGTAGATATAATGATCATCTGAGTTAAATTCACCCATTCTAGTCCATCTTAGTTTGCTGATTCCTAGAATGTCGATATTCACTCTTGCCATCTCCTGTTTGACCAGGAGTATAAGGTTAATGTGACACAAAAAGGCACTCTGAGAATTACTTTGGCTCCTGTCTTACTTCTTTCCTCTACTCTCATTATACAGTAACAATCTTATTTCCTGGATGATCAAAATCAATCACCTCAACCCAAGGTAACCTGTTTTGCTGCCTGCTTATGTTGTCTTTGAGAAACCCCGAAGGGCCAAACAAGGAAACTGAATTCCCAGTTCAGTGGGTGGTCCTCTGGTGGAAGTAGTCTCCTTTAGGTAATCAAAAACAGACAGTTAGACATAAAGCCTCCCTAAATAGTAAGCTTCTTGAATTAGATGATTGGAGATAAATGTAGGTATTATAATTACTTGAGTTCATGTGTCTGTTGGCTTTTTTGGAGAGATGTATCTTTAATAATTCAGTATATTTATTATTTACCTCTTGCTTTCTCTTTCTACATATGTTAGTCAGACTCACTGAGTCAACAGGAGTGTAATGGGACAGGAAGAAACAAGTTATTAAATGTCTGGAGTGGTAGGTTATAGGTTCAGAGAAGAGGTCATCAAGCAATAAATTGATCAACTCCTGAAGTAAATCAGAACTGTGGGAGCTCATGGAGAAGACTATCGGTATGTCAGTATAATCATTGTCTCTGTGCATTCACAAACAACTGTCTTGTTTTGGAGGAGATGGACAAAAGGTAGAGGAGAGTGAGGCAAAGCAGAAGATTGCCAAGGACCCTGTGCCTGTCATCATGGCAGAATTTCAGAGAGGAATTTCAGAGAAGAATGACTGCTATTTTACTTCTGCTTTTAAATTTGCTCAAGTTTTTCTTTTATCAAACACTTAACTGGAATCATATAGTTCCTAACTTAGTCACGTTGACAAAACACAGTCTATCACACTGTGTGTGTATAAAATTGTTACCAAATTAGATCAGTATAGTAACTATAGCTTTGTATACATCTTTATTTTAACACATAAATTGAAGCCTTTACATATGCCATCAAATTTTACATGATTGTACCAAGAAAAAAAAAATCCAAGAAGAAGCACACTGGAGCAGAAAAGTGTAAATAACACTTTAATTGTCCCTTGATGGGTGGGGGGTGGGGGGGTGGCGTGGGGAGTAAAACAGAAAGTGGCATTAAGGCAGAGGAAATAACATAAACAAAGAATGAAGTGAATGGGCAATGTGTTTAAGGGACAGCTAGTAGCTGGCTGTAGGGAAGATACAGGATAAATAAAATATTTAGAGACATAATAGGAAGATAGATTCAACTGGACTTAAGCTGACTTTAAATTCCACATCAGAGAGTTTAGACTTAATGCCAGGGACAATGGGGAGCCAATTAATAGTTTTAAGTTTGAGAGTGGTGACTGGGTTTGTTTTTTAGTTAAATCACTCATGAGTAAGTGTAGAAACTGGATTAAAGGGGCCAAGGGAATAGAGCAGAGAGAATCGTTAAGAGGTAACTGGAAGAGTTCAGGAGAGGCATGATTCAGAATTAACCAGGGCAGTGGCTATGAGAAATGTGGAGAAATCTGAAATTCACAATGGTAGCCAAATCCAATAGTTTGATAACTAAATATAGAGACTGGGATATAAAAGTGTGTTAGAGATGATTTTGAGTATTCTCTCTTGATAGAGAGTAAGATTAATTTGAATTAATTTAAATTCATATTAGAGACAGTTTAGACTTGAAATACAGTGAGCCAGAATTGCTGCAGTAATTTTTAAGGAAGTCGCCCTCATCAGTGGCAAAAAGTAGTGATTTTCAGACATGGTAGACAGTCAAAGAACCAAAGGACCATAGAGAAGGCTTAGCACTGAAGAAATGAGGCTTTTGAACTGTGGATAAGATGCTTTCAAACTGGAGAAGATTCTTGAGAGTCCCTTGGACAGCAAGAAGACCAAATTAGTCAATCCTAAAGGCAATCAACCTTGAATATTCATTGGAAGGACTGATGCTGAAGTTGAAGCTCCAATAATTTGGTCACCTGATGTGAAGAGCAGAGTCACTGGAAAATACCCTAATGCTGGGAAGGATTGAAAGCAGGAGAAGAAAGGGGCAATAAAGGATGAAATAGTTGTACAGCATCACTGACTCAGTGGACCTGGGTTTGAGCTAACTCCAAAAGACAGTGAAGGACAGGGAAGCTTGGCTCGTGGCAGTCCATGGGTTTGTAAAGAGCTGACTAAACGACAACAGTGATTCTGATGGTCTGCTAAGTTAGTGAATTTGAATGTTTATTTGTCCAACTTTAAAGTGCCTATCATTTCCAATTTGGGTTCCTTTTATTTCTTTTTCTGCTCTGGTTGCTGTGGTCAAAACTTCCAAAACTATGGTGAAAAGTAGTGGTGAAAGTGGGGCAACCTTATCTTGCTCTCACTGCTTGCAGATGACAGGATCCTCTACATAGAAAACCCTAAAGACTTCACCAGAAATTTACTAGAGCTAATCAATGAAGATAGTAAAGTTGCAGTATATAAAATCAACACACAGAAATCCCTTGCATTCCTATACACTAATAATGAGAAAATAGAAAGAGACATTAAGGAAATAATTCCAATCATCATTGCAATGAAAAGAATAAAATACTCAGGAATATATCTACCTAAAGAAACTAAAGACCTACATATAGAAAACTATAAACCACTGGTAAAAGAAATCAAGTTCAGTTCAGTTTAGTTCAGTCACTCAGTCGTGTCCAACTCTTTGCGGCCCCATGAATCACAGCACAACAGGCCTCCCTGTCCATCACCAACTCCTGGAGTTCACTCAAACTCACGTCCATCGAGTCAGTGATGCTATCTAGCCATCTCATCCTCTGTCGTCCCCTTGTCCTCTTGCCCCAATCCCTCCCAGCATCAGTCTTTTCCAATGAGTCAACCCTTCGCATGAGGTGGTCAAAGTATTGGAGTTTCAGCTTCAGCATCATTCCTTCCAAAGAAATCCCAGGGTTGATTTCCTTCAGAATGGACTGGTTGGATCTCCTTGCGGTCCAAGGGACTCTCAAGAGTCTTCTCCAACACCACAGTTCAAACGCATCAATTCTTCGGCACTCAGCCTTCTTCACAGTCCAATTCTCACATCCATACATGACCATAGGAAAAACCATAGCCTTGACTAGTCAGACCTTTGTTGGCAAAGTAATGTCTCTGCTTTTGAATATGCTATCTAAGTTGGTCATAACTTTCCTTCCAAGGAGTAAACGTCTTTTAATTTTATGGCTGCAATCACCATCTGCAATGATATTGGACCCCCCCAAAAATAAAGTCTGACACTGTTTCCACTGTTTCCCCATCTGTTTCCCATGAAGTCAAAGAGGACACTAATAGATGGAGAAATATACCATGTTAATGGATCAGAAGAATCAATATAGTGAAAATGAGTATACTACCCAAAGCAATCTATAGATTCAATGCAATCCCTATCAAGTTACCAACAGTATTTTTCACAGAGCTAGAACAAATAATTTCACAATTTGTATGGCAATACAAAAAACCTCAAATAGCCAAAGCAATCTTGAGAAAGAAGAATGGATCTGGAGTAATCAACTTGTCTGACTTCAGACTCTACTACAAAGCCACAGTCATCAAGACAGTATGGTACTGGCACAAAGACAAAAATATAGATCAATGGAATAAAATAGAAAGCCCAGAGATAAATCCACACACATATGGACACCTTATCTTTGACAAAGGAGGCAAGAATATACAATGGAGAAAAGACAATCTCTTTAACAAATGGTGCTGGGAAAACTGGTCAACTACTTGTAAAAGAATGAAACTAGAACACTTTCTAACATCATACACAAAAATAAACTCAAAATGGATTAAAGATCTAAACGTAAGACCAGAAACTATAAAACTCTTAGAGAAGAACATAGGCAAAACACTGACATACATCACAGCAGGATCCTCTATGACCCGCCTCCCAGAATATTGGAAATTAAAGCAAAAATAAACAAATGGGACCTAATTAAAATTAAAAGCTTCTGCACAACAAAAGAAACTATAAGCAAGGTGAAAAGACAGCCTTCAGAATGGGAGAAAATAATAGCAAATAAAGCAACTGACAAACAACTAAACTAAAAAAATATACAACCAACTCCTGCAGCTCAATTCCAGAAAAATAAATGACTCAATCAAAAAATGGGCCAAAGAA
>SJYC01103293.1:0-17674 GCA_006408675.1 Madoqua kirkii
AGGTGAAAAGACAGCCTTCAGAATGGGAGAAAATAATAGCAAATAAAGCAACTGACAAACAACTAAACTAAAAAAATATACAACCAACTCCTGCAGCTCAATTCCAGAAAAATAAATGACTCAATCAAAAAATGGGCCAAAGAACTAAATAGACATTTCTCCAAAAAGGATGTACAGATGGCTAACAAACACACGAAAAGATGCTCAACATCACTCATCATCAGAGAAATGCAAATCAAAACCACAATGAGGTACCATTTCATACCAGTCAGAATGGCTGCGATCCAAAAGTCTACAAGCAGTTAATACTGGAGAGGGTGTAGAGAAAAGGGAACCCTCTTACACTGTTGGTGGGAATGCAAACTAGTACAGCCACTATGGAGAACAGTGTGGAGATTCCTTAAAAAACTGGAAATAGAACTGCCTTATGACCCAGCAATCCCACAGCTGGGCATATATACGAGAACTGAAAGAAACACATGTACCCCAATGTTCATCACAGTATTGTTTATAATAGCCAGGACATGGAAGCAACCTAGATGTCCATCAGCAGACGAATGGATAAAAAAGTGGTGGTACATATACACAATGGAGTATTACTCCGCCATTAAAAAGAATACATTTGAATCAGTTCTAATGAGGTGGATGACACTGGAGTCTATTATACAGAGTGAAGTAAGCCAGAAACACCAATACAGTATACTAACACGTATACATGGAATTTAGAAAGATGGTAATGATAACCCTGTATGTGAGACAGCAAAAGAGACACAGATGTATAGAACAGTCTTTTGGACTCTGTGGAAGAGGGAGAGGGTGGGATGAGTTGAGAGAATGGCATTGAAACATTTATAATATCATATGTGAAACAAATTGCCAGTCCAGGTTTAATGCAGGATACAGGATGCTTGGGGCTGGTACACTGGGATGACTCAGAGGGATGGTACAGGGAGGGAGGTGGGAGGGAGGTTCAGGATGGGGAACATGTGTACACCTGTGTCGGATTCATGTTGATGTATGGCAAAACCAATACAACATTGTAAAGTAAAACAAAAAAGCCACTAAAAAAAAGTATATTCAATAAAAACAATTGCATAAAAATTTTATACAAAGGAAAAAAAATAAAGTGCAAATCATGACAAATATCTTTGTGAATGTAAAGTGCACAGTGTATATGGTAGTAAGCAGTTGCCTTGCTTATGCCTCACAAGACTTCCTATTGAGAAAATAATCAAAGACAATTCACAAAACAGAATGATATGAAGATTAAACAAACCTAGATTAAAATCATAAAAGTAAAAACATTTTTAGGGATGACTATAGGGCAGCTAACAAATACTGAAATAGTAATAGAGGAAAAATTTGGCTGCTTTTTGAATTTGCAAACTTGCCTCTGAAATTTCTAGACACTAGAGTAAAAGACCCATGAGAGAGGGAACTTTGATTTTCTTCACTGTTGTATCCCCAACACCTTATAAAGAGACTGGTGTATAATAAGTGCTCAATAGATGAATTCAGTCATTTATCCAACACATGTTATTAAGTTTCATGTATTCTTTTATACTTTGTGCTAAAATAACTTTGTGATCACAGATGCTTGCATGTTGCTTTTCAGGGATGGTAGAGATTTCAGCATGACTGAAGGGTAGATTGCAAGGAGAGGAAGGCTAGAGGCATGGATAGGGGTCAGACATATGCTTTGTTTGTTACTATGCCTCTAAATCTAGGAAAGTGTCTAAACATAATAAATGGCTACTTTATTCAAAATAAATTAATAGGCCAAAGCATTGCAGAAAATATTTTGTATTTATCTAGGAAGCAATGGAAAACTACCAAAGGATATAAAGTAGATGAATCACATGAGAAGGTTTTTATTTTATAAAGGTTAATTTAAGCAGCTTTGTGATATGTTGTGCCATTAAATGTAAGAAGAACAATTAGGTGATTATCACAATTGTCCAAAGAAGAGTAATTTAGAGTCTTAGAAAAGAAGAGCAGTTGAAATAGGAGAAAGAAGCAATAGGAAAGCAGGAGTACATGTTTCATGTGAACTAAGTACCTAATTCTGTGTATCCATGGCTGAAGAGCAGTTGCTATTTTCAAAAGCAGACTGTTGACAAAATTAATCAAACCTGTTTGCCACATGTTATGCCAAAAACTAACATGGTTATATAACAAGGTACCAGGTAAGTAAGTTTATATGTAATTTCTCTTACAACTGTTTGGTCTTCTTAAAAAATCCTTTTTATTGTTTCCCTAAATGTGTGAGTTAATAGACCCCTTGAAATAGTTTAAATTAAAAATGCCTAAAATTTTCATAAAATAACTGTCTGAACTTTACCAAAAAGGTGCCTTCTTCAAGATTCTTATGTAACTGAGACCTTTCAGAATTACTTGGATAAATGATATTGCTATATCCAAGGATGACTATGATTGCATTTGTTAAGCACACATTCTATAAATATAGGGGCTTGTATACCACAGTTGCTCTGTAAATATCACGGTAAGAAAAGAATTGTACTAGCACAGAATCTCAGATGTTGATATTTTGAGTTATGATATGAATAAAAATAAGAGTCTTGACATCAATTATAATCAGAACCATAAAATCAGGCAATTTGAACCTCCCTCTCACCATTGGCCTTTAAAGAAAGATGACTCTTAATGTCCGTATCTGCATAATGGCTTTTCTATGTTACTTTCACTTAGAACTAACTGACTGTAGACTGAGAAAGATCAGAAATGGATGTTTGTGGCCTGGGCTGCCAAGGAATCTGACCATGCCTCTAAGGGATATCAAATTTCCCAGGTAAAGCCTGTAAAAACATGTCACCTACTAATGTTTTTAACATTCATACAAAATTATGTTATTCTAATTATGTAGTGAGACAGAAAAACAATGAAACTTTATTATAAGTTGAAAACTTATAAAATTTTTGTGGAGTTCTCTCACTCTGTGTCAGGTATGGAAAAGAACATTATCTGTCTCCCAAGAATTACAGTCTTCCATGTAGTAGACAAATTCCCTAAGCTTTTGACTAGCAAAGGGTCTTAGAGACTAAAATCTTTTGTTAACTTGTTCCTAGAGGTGATAACTAGTGGGGTAAAGAATTTTGGTACTTTTAATAAATGCATGAACATGAAATAAGAAATATCTGGTGACTTGATCAGAGACACTTCTTGGGACTATATATCGGACTAGAACTTAAAACTCTAATGTCTACAAATGCTTCCTATTTGTATGTTTATTTCTTTAGACTAATCTGTGCTGATGTTGACAGCTAATTCAGCTAATCAAAAGCACCAGAGGAAACTTGTTATGAAATAATTTTGATAACTAAAGATTGACCTCCCCATACCAAGTCAAAACAGTTTTCTAATACGAATTCAGATTGTGATAAACCTAAGTTAAAAAGAGACATAATTGGTTGCACACACACTAATACATCATTGAGTTCCCACTAATCTTTTAATCTATTTAATTCAGAGACCTTAAATTAGATGTAGAAGAAACTCAGGCTATTAACCACAACAGTGGAACAACCCATTAGCAATGGACCATGAAGTTACAGCTCTTTCCCCTGTTACAATAAAGAGCCATCCAGGGCTTTGATTGATTGGGAAATTTTACGTGTTTTCTAATTGCACCAAGAGGCTACATCTAATAATTTATGAAAATCACATTAAAACTCTCTGTGAAAATACATCCTGTAGATGAGACTACCTTGTAATTGTTATAGGATTAGAATTGATTATTATCTTGAATAGTTTTAAATGGCTTAGGGTAGAAATGGAAAAAGCATCTTTTTATTTCAAGCCATTTGCTAATCAGTCATAGTCTATTATTTATTACTTTCCACATCCTAATGGCTCAGATGGTAAAGGATCTGCCTGCTATGCAAGAGATCTAGGTTCGATCCCTGGGTCAGGAATGGCTATTCACTCTAGTATTCTTGCTTGAAGAATTCCATGAATAGAGGATAGAGGAACCTGATGGGATATATGTATATTAAATATATGTGTGTGTGTATGTATGTATGTATCTATCTATCTATCTATACGTATATATATATATATATATATGTACACATGTGTACTAAATCACTTCAGTCGTGTCAGACTCTTTGGAACCCTATGGACCATAGCCTGCCAGGCTCCTCTATCCATGGGATTTTTCAGGCAAAATACTGAAGTGGGTTTCCATGTCTTCCTCCAAGGGATCTTCCTAACCCAGGAATCAAACCTACCTCTTTTATGTCTCCTGCATTGACAGGAGGGTTCTTTACTACTAGGGCCATTTGGGAAGACCATATACAAAATGTTTACATATATTTATTCATATGATAATAAATAGAATTGATAGACACATATCTATATATCTACACACATATATCTGAGAAGGCAGCGACAACCCACTCCAGTACTCTTGCCTGAGCAACTTCACTTTCACTTTTCACTTTCATGCATTGGAGAAGGAAATGGCAACCCACTGCAGTGTTCTTGCCTGGAGAATCCCAGGGACGGAGGAGCCTGGTGGGCTGCCGTCTATGGGGTCGCACAGTGTCGGACATGACTGAAACGACTTAGCAGTAGCAGTAGCACACACATATATACCTAAAGACATTTATATACACACACGCAAATATATATATGGATATATATATATATATCTTTTCTTTTCTCCCAGATAGACACATAGTTGTATCTTCTGAATTCTTTTAGATTTCAATTCAAATATCATCCTTTCCAAAAGTACTTCAGTGACTAATATACCCAATTTTCTTTTATTAATCGCACTAAACATAAAAAAGTCCTTATATAGATATTTGCCTTTTTAAAATCATTTTCATAATTAAAATAGAATCTCCTTCTGCCCAGTGGTCTTGCCTGTCTTAGTCATTCTGAATTGCCTGTACCTAGAATTGTATTTGCTAAAAAAAAAAAGAAAAAGAAACTCAATAAATATTTATTATACACTCATTAAAGACTGACTGAATGAGCTAACTTTATTATAATGACATTGCCAAAGTGTTCTAAAACTAGTGATTCATAATTATACCATGACTAAAGCCAGGCTTTCAAATGCAAAGAATTATTTTTAAAATCAAGTAAAACTCTTTTGACAGATGAGGAAGTAGAAGCTCAGGAACTAAAGAAACAGAAAACATTTTAACAAGCATGAACATCAGCAAAATCAGAGAAAAGGGTAAAGTAGCCTATCTTTCACTGAAAACTTAATCCAATGCATTATTCGGCATAGATATTAAATCGACAGTTGATATAGGTGAGCGTTATTTCTGTCTCTTTTCCCAGTTGCATACAAAGATTCAGCTGAATGTGTGTTCTTTAAATATTTGTCTATCTACCCCTAATCCATATCTATATCCCATTCAGAAAAAAAAGAAAAGAAAAAAAACTTTTTCAGATAGACAAATACTTCTCTGAGCATGTTTCTCAAGCAATAAGAATGGCACATGAGTCCTTCAGAGAAAATAAAATAATGCTCTTAAAAACAGTTGGAAGAAATTTGAGTGTGGAAAGAGTGGAGGTTGGAAGGATTTCTGGTTTCCTCTTATGATCTTGAGAGCTGGAAAGAGCATCACTTCCACCCACATAAAGAAACAATAAAGCTGGACAAATGCAAGATCACGGATTTACTTGAACCTGAGCTGAGATTAGTGTCAGCTAACCAGGTCTAAAATCATGAAGAGGCAGCCATCAAACTAGGGAGATATAACATGCACACTGGTGAGCAACTGATAACAAGAGTCCCTTTAGAGAGGTTAGGATATCTGATGGAGGCTCAGTCAAGGCTTGTGTACTGGCAAAAGAATGTGAGCCCTTGGGAGCTACAAACCTTGAGGAATCTGAGCCCTTAATAGAGTTATTCTCCACAAACAGTACCGGACACTCATAAAAGACTAGAGAAAGTTTTAAGAAAATATTCCTGGTGGTACAGTCCTGGGAGAGAGGTGCTGCATGAGTAGGGGTGAAGGTGGGGCACAATATGCACCCAGCTCCTTCTCCTTTGTCTTCCTCTGGCGCTTTCATCTGTGGGTCAAACACAATCGCCCTAAGGACACTTGTGAAAACCCAAGAAAACCTACCACATCTGGAAAGAGGGAAAAGAGGAGGGGATAGAAATCTACTCCCTATGAGCAGAAGGGCTAACCTCAAGGCCCAATGATAAAGAACCCACCTGTCAATGCAGGAGACACAGGTTTGATCCCTGGGTTGGGGAAATCCTCTGGAGAAGAAAGGGCAACCCACTCCAGCTTCTTTGCCTGGGAAGTCTCATGGATTGAGGAGCCTGGCGGGCCACAGTCCATGGGATTGCAAAAAGAGTCAGATTCAACAACAACATGAGCAAGAGAGGATTATGTGTGGAGTCAGGGTGTTACCAACTAGGATTCTTGGCCTCCTTAATCAGTAGAGATTGATCAGAAGCCAGAAAAATAATTTAGACAATGCTTTATGGCAGTGAGGGAAGGGGGGCAAGAAAAAGTAGTAGGTTTCCTTGTTTGCTTGTTCCCAACTGGAGGCTCTGAGCTGGTTCCTAATATGGAATGAGGATAGGGGTGTGTCCAGGGATTGGCTTAAGTGGTCTGCCCATCCCTCAAGTTGCTCCCAACCTCCTGCATTTGTTTCAGCTCTTCAGAAGTGGCAGTAGGGCTTTTTGGTCTTTTTTGTGTTTCCTTGTCCATAATTTGCCTCAACTGCACATGCATGGAGTTATTTTTAGTTCCTTATAGTTTCCTTGTATTTTGCTGCTGGAGGATACATTTGTCTAGATGCAAGCACTGCAGTAAAGGGTCCCTGGTCCTAAGTCCCAGACTGTCTTAAGAGCAATCACTTGGAGAGTAACAAAAGAATGGAGTAAAACATATTTTTGAGACCTATGGAAGAGGCATCTATCTAATCCCCAACATACCTTCAGCTTAACCAGTGTTAACTGACAAATAACAGTGGAAAAAGGGAAAGTAAAAGTGTTAGTTGCTCAGTCATGTTCAACCCCATGGACTATAGCATGCCAGACTCCTCTGTCCATGGACTAAGGGACACGAGCGTAAAAAGAGACTGTCTGGGATACAGCACCTAAAGCTGAGGGTGAAACAGAGGTTAAGGTTAAAAGTCTGGCAAATTAGCTTACCAGTCTAAATACTAAGTATCAGTAGAAGAATTTGAAGATTGTGGTGACATTGCAGATGACATCACTCTTATGGCAGAAAGTGAAGAGGAACTAAAAAAACCTCTTGATGAAAATGAAAGAGGAGAGTGAAAAAGTTGGCTTAAAGCTGAACATTCAGAAAACTAAGATTATGGCATCCAGTCCCATCACTTCATGAGAAATAGATGGGGAAACAGTAGAAACAGTGTCAGACTTTTATTTTGGGGGGCTCCAAAATCACTGCAGATGGTGACTGCAGCCATGAAATTAAAAGACACTTACTCCTTGGAAGGAAAGTTATGACCAACCTAGATAGCATATTCAAAAGCAGAGACATTACTTTGACAACAAAGGTTTGTCTAGTCAAGGCTATTGTTTTTCCTGTGGTCATGTATGAATGTGAGAGTTGGACTGTGAAGAAAGCTGAGTGCTGAAGAATTGATGCTTTTGAACTGTGGTGTTGGAAAAGACTCTTGAGAGTCCCAAGGAGATCTAACCAGTCCATTCTAAGGGAGATCAGTCTTTGCTGTTCATTGGTGGGACTGATGCTGAAGCTGAAACGCCAATACTTTGGCCACCTCATGTGAAGAATTGACTCATTGGAAAACACCTTGATGCTAGGAGGGATTGGGGACAGGAGGAGACGGGGGCGACAGAGGACGAGATGGCTGAATCGTATCACTGACTTGATCCACATGAATTTGAGTGAACTCCAGGAGTTGGTGAAGGGCAGGAAGCCTGGCATGCTGCGATTCATGGGGTCACAAAGAGTCAGACATGACTGAGGGACTGAACTGAACTGAACTGAGGGTAAACATAGCAAAAATGCATCTCAAACAGCTCCACTCCTAACTAATTGAGTAGACTGGACTTAAGGCTCAGAAGGACGAGCACACTAATTTCCAGCAGTAAAAGCTGCCTCAGTGTCTGCTGAATTGCACAAGATGTCTGATGTTCAGAAATATACATATAATAAACTCTCCTTAACCAAACAACCAAAACTGTTTCTCAGTGACAAAGTAATCATCAGAGCAAGATTTCTGTATGACATAGATACTGAAAGTTTCTAACATGGAATTTAAAGTAGCTATAAATGATATATTAAAGGCTCTAGTGGAAAAGGTGGAAAATCTCTAAGATCAGATACATAATTTCAGTAGAAAAATGAAAACTATAGGAAAGATTCAAATGGAAATGTTAGAAATTAAAAAGCATTAGAAATGTAGAATGACTTTGATATGTGCATTGTAAATGCAATAAAATCTAGAAAAGAAACAATGGACTTAAAGCTGGGTCAATACAAATTACCCAAATTGAGACACTAAAGAAGAAAAAAGGGAAGGGAAGAGGTAAATAATAGAATATCTAGGATTTGTTGAACAGTATAAAATACTCCAATATATGCATAATAGGTAATCTGAGAAAGAGAAGAGTAAGAGAATTAAGAGGGAGAGAAAAGAAATATTTGAAGAAATAGTGGCCAGTAATTTTCCAAAATTATATAATTTATGTGATCTTCGACTAAAGTCCAAACTACAGACGAAAAAAATGGTCTGAGATAGCAAGGTATTTGAGTGGAGGTGGGTGTAGGGGTTGATTACAAAGGGTAGCATGAAGGATTTTAGTGGAAAAGTAACCGTGTCATAAGTAACTATATGTCACTTGAGGCATTTGTCAGAAGGCATAGGATTCAGCAACACAAAAATAATTTTTACTCTATGTAAGTTGTCTTTAAATCCACCCAAGATGTTGGAGAAAACCCAGGGTAGAAGGCAGACAAATGAATGAATCCAACTGTATCACAAATCGATCATATAGTTACACAGAAAGGAACAAGGAGATCTAACCAGTCCATTCTAAGGGAGATCAGTCTTTGCTGTTCATTGGTGGGACTGATGCTGAAGCTGAAACGCCAATACTTTGGCCACCTCATGTGAAGAATTGACTCATTGGAAAACACCTTGATGCTAGGAGGGATTGGGGACAGGAGGAGACGGGGGCGACAGAGGACGAGATGGCTGAATCGTATCACTGACTTGATCCACATGAATTTGAGTGAACTCCAGGAGTTGGTGAAGGGCAGGAAGCCTGGCATGCTGCGATTCATGGGGTCACAAAGAGTCAGACATGACTGAGGGACTGAACTGAACTGAACTGAGGGTAAACATAGCAAAAATGCATCTCAAACAGCTCCACTCCTAACTAATTGAGTAGACTGTACTTAAGGCTCAGAAGGACGAGCACACTAATTTCCAGCAGTAAAAGCTGCCTCAGTGTCTGCTGAATTGCACAAGATGTCTGATGTTCAGAAATATACATATAATAAACTCTCCTTAACCAACAACCAAAACTGTTTCTCAGTGACAAAGTAATCATCAGAGCAAGATTTCTGTATGACATAGATACTGAAAGTTTCTAACATGGAATTTAAAGTAGCTATAAATGATATATTAAAGGCTCTAGTGGAAAAGGTGGAAAATCTCTAAGATCAGATACATAATTTCAGTAGAAAAATGAAAACTATAGGAAAGATTCAAATGGAAATGTTAGAAATTAAAAAGCATTAGAAATGTAGAATGACTTTGATATGTGCATTGTAAATGCAATAAAATCTAGAAAAGAAACAATGGACTTAAAGCTGGGTCAATACAAATTACCCAAATTGAGACACTAAAGAAGAAAAAAGGGAAGGGAAGAGGTAAATAATAGAATATCTAGGATTTGTTGAACAGTATAAAATACTCCAATATATGCATAATAGGTAATCTGAGAAAGAGAAGAGTAAGAGAATTAAGAGGGAGAGAAAAGAAATATTTGAAGAAACAGTGGCCAGTAATTTTCCAAAATTATATAATTTATGTGATCTTCGACTAAAGTCCAAACTACAGACGAAAAAAATGGTCTGAGATAGCAAGGTATTTGAGTGGAGGTGGGTGTAGGGGTTGATTACAAAGGGTAGCATGAAGGATTTTAGTGGAAAAGTAACCGTGTCATAAGTAACTATATGTCACTTGAGGCATTTGTCAGAAGGCATAGGATTCAGCAACACAAAAATAATTTTTACTCTATGTAAGTTGTCTTTAAATCCACCCAAGATGTTGGAGAAAACCCAGGGTAGAAGGCAGACAAATGAATGAATCCAACTGTATCACAAATCGATCATATAGTTACACAGAAAGGAACAGGGAGGAAATAACTTGTCTGGGTGCTATAAGATCCTCAAGGGCGCTGTAGACAAACACAATTTGTTACATAAATATGTTCATCATAGGAGTAAGAATTTCCAGTTCTACAAGTACATATGTATTAGGGTTGAAGAAAACAGTTAATATGAGAGCAATATTCTCACTGTTGTAGAAGAAAAAATCTATAAATAAAGGAAGGGGGGAGGCTGTAATGAGTCCTATAGTGATATATAAATAGATGCAGATATGGATATAAACCTCAAATATAGATTAGAGTCAGTGTTCTGTATGAACTGATATTTTAGATAGAAAAATATAAATGCATGTATATGTGTTTATATATATATATATATATGCTTGGTTAACATGGGTACACATATTTCCTAGTTCTATGTCCTGAGAGGGAATAAAAGCACTGTATGCTGAAGGACGGAGCAATGAGCACACTTAGCAATCAGATTCTGGTGTTTAAATACCATTTTCCAACAACAGCGACAGGATTCCTTGGTGAAGTGGCTGATTCCAAATTGGGGTCACATAAAATTACAAGTTGAGTCTGGAACACTTTGACAGCAAGTATGGAAGAGTTCAAGAAACAACAGAATGCTGTGTCAAAAAGCACAGGAACAAACCTTGAAAGAGCTCCCAACGGCCAAAGTAAGAAGAATCTGGGAAACAAAATAAGCAGCAGTAGTAATTGATTGCACTCCCCACTCTAAATAAAGGAAATTATTTTGGTCCATATTGATAAAAATAAATAAATGAATATAAAAATAAATGAGAAAGAAAAGATAACCCTTCTTTGAAAAGAATTAAAATTAATAAATGTACAAGAAATGCATGCACCATTAGAACATCACAGTAAGTATTGCACAATGAACTGAGTGGATGACTGCTAAAATCAGGAAGAGGAAAAATTAAGGAGAAACAAATTATTTGTGCAGTCTCAAATCATCTCCAAAATCAATACTTTAATCACAAAAAGGGGAAATTATAAATTCAAGTCCAGTAAACAGACAGATACTCTTCTAACCAAGTGGTCAAGTTAGTATCACCAGTAATAAAACATGGAGATCATGTACCTCCAAGTATGGAGTACTGAGAAGGTGTCATACTCCTTTGGTGATATTCTACCCAGAAATGCAAAACTTGAATTTTTGGTGAGGGGATTATGTAGAAATATATGTTAAACACTTAAATACCTACGGCACAAAGGGAACAATCTATGAATTTTAATTATTTTAATAGCAATCACTATTATTATACCCATTTTACAATATGTTGATGAGCCAACAAATTCATATATGCGTATTGTTGGTGTTCAGTCACCATGTTGCACCCAACTCTTCACAACCCCATGGACTACAGCATGCCAGGCTTCCTTGTCCCTCATCATCTCTCAGAGTTTGCCCAAGTTCATGTCCACTGAATGGTGATGCAATCCAACCATGCATTCTTTGACCAAAAAGAATTCACTGATAAATTGCAGTCAAAGGAAACTTGCTATTAAAAAAAAAAAAAAAAAAAGACCATGTCTTTTGAGAATTCTTAATATCAAAGGAAGGGAATACTTTTTCTATTCAGGGGCACTATCTGTGAATTTAGAAAAATAAATGTCAAGATTCTCAGAGCAAAAGAAGGTGCAATCCTCTGTAGAAGCTTTATAAGGGACTAAGTCTCAAGAGAAACATGTTGCACTGTAGTGGGGAAAAAAATTAAAACCATAAAGCAAATGATGTAACCACAAATGAGGAAAAAAGTGGAACTAAAAAAAACTATTTTGGCCACAGAAAAGGCTTTCCGGTGTGTTATGACTTCCAAAGGAAAGGATATCAAACAACAAGAAAAAAAAAAAAAAACAGAGAATAGTGCTGTAGAACTGTAAAACTAGGTGAAGAGGGTTAAATCCCAGAATGGACTGTGGCACAATAGATTAAGAACAATAAAAAAAAAGCTTATGAAGCTGTGTTTAGGAAAAAATGAACAAGAAAGTAATAACGCCAGAGCTTGAGGTGTAATGTAAATGGTCAACAGATTTCAGAGAGACAGAGCTTCTATTTTGCACCTCTTTTCCTTTGCAAGGAGAATAAACTTTAATATGAAAGTTTCCCTTAACTGCAGAAGTTGTAAAGAATATTTAAAGTCTCTGGAAAGAAAACAGGAAAAAGAACAAGATACCTGCAGATGGATGAATTCCTCAGCTTCCTAAAATGTTAACACAGGGAAAGCCAAAATGATAGCACCTAATGTAAACGCCCCCAAATGTCTAGTCCAGATTACAAAACAGATGGTTTGTGAATGCTTGCAAAGAAAGTACTTAACATTTGGGCTCAGCATGATCTCCGTAAATGAAACATGACAAACTAAATTTATTCCATTTTTTAATACAGCTACCACACTATTAGATGCGGAAAAATATCCTAGACATAAGGCATCTGGATTTCAGAAATACATTTGACGATTTTCTCAGCTGTCCCTGTGAGCAAGTCGGAGCAATGTGGGCCACTGGATGGTCTCGAGCCTGCTTGTGTGCCTGTACTAAGGGTGGTGATTCATGGATCATTATCAGGCAGGTGGAAACCATCTAGTGCCATGTGCCAACACCCTGTTCTTGGCTTTGTTTCATTCCACCAATTTATCAATATCTGTTTGAGCTCTCACTGCAGCTCTTGGTAAGTTATATTAAAGCAGAAGCAAAATTTACTATTTTATTCAGCAGCCATTGTATGTTTATCATAGTGCATACATTATTTAAACTTATCCTTTCAACAGCCCATTAAAGCGGTTGTGGTTTAGTCACTAAGTCACTAAGTCTGACTCTTGCATACCCATGGACTGTAGCATGCCAGGCTCCTCTGTCCATGGGATTTTTCCGGCAAGAATACTAAAATGGGTTGCCATTTCCTTCTCAAGGGGATCTTCCAAACCAAGGATCGAACTCAGGTCTCCTACATTGTAGGAGGATTTTTTACCGACTGTGTCACCAGGGAAGCCTTTCAAGGTATGGGATATTACTCCCATTTTACTGATAAGAAAATGAAACTTAGCTAAAATACTTGTTCCATAGCTAGCATGTAGCAGAACAAGGAAACAGGCTTATATAATGCCAAAGTTTATGGCCTTAACACTGTATTATGCTATCTCCAAATGAAGATCAATTGCAGAATGTGATTATCATAAAAATTATTGCTGGCTTCTGCTACATTAATAGGCATTTAGTGAACAGATTAATGGAGGCAATTTTCTACTGTGCTCTGCAGTGGTTTGGCTATATCTAGAGTTACTTTGTGAGGAGTTGTTGCACATTAAGTGAAACACAGACAAAATGCAGTGGTTTAAAAAACAACCTGAGTTTGGAAACCAGTTATATGACTAGTTGTCATATAATAGAAGACATTTAAAGTTATGATAGGTGTTTTAAAAAAAATAGAGGATCTATGAAGGAAAGGAAATATTCTGTAGAGTTTAAGTAATCAGATATAGAATCAATAGGTAGTACCTACAAGGACAGATTACTATAAGTGCTTCATAAATAATAGATCACTGCACAAAAGTGAGTAGTTTACCTTGTGAGGGAACAAGTTTCCTGCCATTGAACGAGAAATAAGGATGACACAGAATGAGATATTGTGGGAAATACTGTCACTTAACCCTCTTTTTTACACCCCTGTTGACTCACAACTTGTGACACACAAACATCAATATACTGTCTTAAATGAAACATAAATAATTAGGGATAAAATAAACTTAAACTCTTGTATCACACAATATGTCTATTTTATCCATTAATCATACAAGTAGGACCTAACTGTCTCTAAGAGATTACAATTTGGAGTTTGAAAAAACATATTAGCTCCAAATTACAAAAAAGAAATGCCACTATAAAAATTAAAAAATGAATATATCAGAAAATGAATTTTAATCTATGTAATTATTTATAGAGGAAAACATTGAGGCAGTTATTGTGATTGATTCTATACAATACAGAAACTAAATAACACATAAAAATATTTTTTTAAAAGCCAAATCTAATTTTCATAGATGGAAACTAAAAACTGTGAGATGAAAATGATATTTTATGGAATTAGCAACAAATTAGATTAGATATTGAATAAGAAAAGATTATTGAACCCAGAGACATGGTATTAAAAAATATCCACAAAGAAACAGAGCACAGAAGTAAAATTTTTAAAAATGAAAGTAAGCAGTACATCAGTGCATAGTGATACAAGTGATCCAATAATCATAGAGGAGGGCAAAATTTTTTAAAGAAATATTTCCCAAATTTAATAAAAACTGTAATAAAAGAAAAACAGTGACATTTCACAAAAGCTGAAGTAAGTAATTGATTACCAGCAGGCCCATACAACAGAAAATGTTAAAGTACATCTTTTAGGCAGAAGAAAAATGCTACTACGTGGACCCATGAACCTGCATAGAAGAAAAATGATCACAAAGTGATGGTAAATGCATGTGTAGTCCACTCCAATCCTGAACTTGGAAGAAAGCACTGGAAAGATTCTTTCTTCACAGAAGAGCAGTGTTTTTGATGTTCTGGGCACACTCCAGCCTCTGAAACTTTGTACTTGCTCTTCCCTCCTTTACTCTAGATTTAAGAATGAATTGCTCCATCTCTTCATGCAAGTATCCTTTGCTTCAGCAGTATATTCTTAGAGAGACTTTCCCCATCATATTAAAATAACACCCTCTATAATCTTCAAGCCTTCATTCTATTCTGCTTTAAATTACTTATCACTTCAATAAATTGTATGCAATCTAAAACACTCCACTCCATTTTTGGACCTGGCTAGTGGTGATTTGTTCACTTTATGAAAGTTTTTCCAGCTGCTGCTTTATCAGTCTATTTTCTACATGTATGCTATGCACCAAATAAAAATATTTTTAAACACAAAAGCAAAACACAATGAGATACCATCACATATCTATTGCTCTTGTTTAGTCACTAAGCTGTGTCTGACTCTGCAGCCCCATGAACTGCAGCATACCAGGCTTACCTGTCCTTCACTGTCTCCCTGAGTTTGTCCAAGTTCATGTCCACTGAACTGGTGATGCTATCCAACCATCTCATCCTCTGTCAATCTCTTCTCTTCTTGCCCTCAATCTTTCCCAGCATCAGGATCATTTCCAATAAGTCACACATATATTAGAATGAATGAAATATAAGCATTGAGTTCACCAAGTATAGGCTTCCCTGGTAGCTCAGACAGTAAAAAATCTGCCTGCAATGTGGGAGACCTGGGTTCAATCCCTGGGTTGGGAAGATCCGCTGTAGAATGGAATGGCTATCTACTCCAATATTCTGGCCCGGAGAATCCCATGGACTAAGTCCATGGGGTCACAAAGAGTCAGACACAACTGAGTGACTTTAACTTCACCAAGTATAGATGCGGATATTAGGCAATGAACATTCTTAGTCAATGTTGAAATGAATTTTTAATTGTTCAAGATCTTTAGTTTTTTTAAATATTTTTAAATTGGATGATCTGGGAGAATGGCAACGAAACATGTATACAATCATATAAGAAATGAAGTGCCAGTCTATGTTCAATACAGGATACAGGATGCTTGGGGCTGGTGTACGGGATGATCCGGGAAGATTGGGGAGGGGGGGAAAGGAGGTGGGAGGGGGCTTCAGCATTGGGAGATGGTGTACACCTGTGGCTGATTCATGTCAATGTGTGGCAAAACCAATACAGTACTGTAAAATAGAATAAAGTATTAAATTAAAAAAAAATAAAGATACTGGCTTTTCAAGTGGAAAAAAATAAATTGTTTAAAACTATGAGGCATTTTCTTAAAAATTTAAAATTTAATATAATATAGCCATTTTATACCTAGGCATTTCTGCTAGTAAATTAAAACATATATTCACAAAAAGACTCATATTACAAATGCTCCCTGTAGTTATGCTCATGAGAGCTAAGAACTGGGGATAAGTCATCAAACGGAGAATGTTCATTAAGAATTGAGTGAAAAAATAATACACATAATAATATCTGCATAGTGAATTCTACTCAGTAATAAAAAGGAACAAACTTCTACTGATACAACAATTTGAATAAACCTCAAAATTATTATGCCGAGTGAAAGAGGTAACACAAGAAGTTGTAGACTATGTGACTCCACTTACATAAAATCATGCAAACCACCAGGCAATTTATAGTAAAAAACAAACCAAAAAAAACCACACACAAAAAAGCAGATTGACAGTTTCAGAGAACATGGATTGCGAAAGATAAGATGGATTGCAAGAGTATGGAGAAACTTTTGAGATGATATAAACTATTATGTATCTTGATTGCTCCATGGATATATACATCTTTCAGAACTCACAAACTACCATTTAAATGAATGAGTTTGCTATACATAAACCAAATCTCACGGAAGTTCATTCAAAATTTAGTTTTCCTTGGTACTCTCTCTTTCAGACAGTTCTTATCTTCTGCACTTTTCCTTTTCTTCCATGATTTTACCTATTCCTGGCACTAGACAGACACAATAAATTATGCATAGAACTTTTTCATATTTGGCTTCAATTTATGTACTAGTCCAAGTTAAACTTAAATGTATCTTAGTCAAGTTATTTTTCTCTCAAAACTTCTACTATGCTAAGAAATTTATTTCTGTAGCTTCCAATATGTGGCACTGTCTGTATTTAGCTTTCCTACTTTACTGGGGAAATGAAGTAGCAATATGCTAGGATGGCTATTCAAGGCCTGCGTGCAATTACCATTCAGAATCTCACAGATCAGACTGAATTCCATCACCTGAAGCCTTCCTTCTGCCATATATGAGAAACCCATAAAAATGGTAATTGGAGAAAAGGCAGGATTTAGTAAACTTTGGAAATAGGGCCTGCTCTCAGGGCATTATTACATAATGAGAGTTTGTTCGTGCAAAGTAAGGCTTTTAACTAGAAGCTGCATTTCCCAAATATGGTCAGAAAGCTCAGCTGATACCGCAATGCAATCCTGCAGTCTTCAGTAAGAGGAAAGGTGTTGTGAGGAGGCAAACAGATTTTTCTTCTGTCTCATGCTATTCCATAAGTAGCATAATTCATTTGGTTTTTCCTCTTAATCTATTGGTAGTTTCCTTGTGACTGAAAGCATCTTTAAAACATTGAAAACCAAACCCAAACAAAACAAACAATAAAAAATTAGAGGTCTTTTTCATTGAACTGTAGCCTCATTAAAAAAAAAATAGTTCATTTATTTTAATTAGAGGCTAATTACTTTATAATATTGTAGTGGTTTTTGCCATGCATTGACATGAATCAGCCATGGGTGTACATGTGTCCCCA
>SJYC01103298.1:0-22116 GCA_006408675.1 Madoqua kirkii
TCAGTCATGTTCAAGTCGTGGTGGTTCTATGGATCATAATCCTCCAGGCTGTCTTTCATTGGCAAGCAGGTTCTTTACCAATAGAGCTGCCCAGTAAGCCCCATAATCAGTGGTATACAGGATATCAATCAATTTCTGAATATTAACCTTGTATCCTGAAACATCACTGTAATTGCATACTAGTTTCTGGAGATTTTGGTCAATATTCCTTTCCTCCAGACTTTCTACAGAGACCATCATGTGATTTGTAAATAAAGGTGGTTTTGTTTATTTCTTCTGAATATGTATGTATTTTATTTCCTTTTCTTTGTTTACTGCATTAGCTAAGACAGCCACTAAAATGATGAACAGAAGTCTGAAAAGGAACATCCTTGACTTGTTTCCAATTTGAGAGAGAAAGCATCTCATTTTGTATCACTAGGCATAAAAATAGCTGTAAAATTTTTTGTAGGTGTTCTTTATGAGGTAAGGGAGTTACCCTCTATGTCCAGTTTGCTGAGAGTTTTATCATAAATAGGTACTTTTTCTGCATCACATGATATTATTATATAATATTCTTTTTTAACCTGTTGATACGATGGGTTACATTACAGTTGACCCTAAAACAATATGTATTTAAACTGTATGGATCCCTTTACATAAGGATATTTTCCAATAAATACATTGAAAAACTATTTTGGAGATTTGTCACAGTTTGTTAGCTAAGACAGCCACTAAAATGATGAACAGAAGTCTGAAAAGGAACATCCTTGACTTGTTTCCAATTTGAGAGAGAAAGCATCTCATTTTGTATCACTAGGCATAAAAATAGCTGTAAAATTTTTTGTAGGTGTTCTTTATGAGGTAAGGGAGTTACCCTCTATGTCCAGTTTGCTGAGAGTTTTATCATAAATAGGTACTTTTTCTGCATCACATGATATTATTATATAATATTCTTTTTTAACCTGTTGATACGATGGGTTACATTACAGTTGACCCTAAAACAATATGTATTTAAACTGTATGGATCCCTTTACATAAGGATATTTTCCAATAAATACATTGAAAAACTATTTTGGAGATTTGTCACAGTTTGAAAAAAAAAAAAAACTTACAAAGAACTCAGTAGTCTAGAAATATCAAAAGATAGGGAGCTATTTATGCCATGGAAGCATAAAATATATGTAGATACTAGTCTATTTTGTCATTTACTACTATTATATACATGAAAGTCTACCATATAAAGCTAACATCTGTCAAAAATAACATCTGTCAAAACTTACACAAATAAACACAGACCATACATGACAGCATTCACAGTTGAGATAAATGTAAATATATAAATATGAAGCATTAAATCACAACTGCATAAAATTAATTGCAGTATCTACTTTACTATTGTAATAGTTTTGTAACCACTTCCTGTTGCTATTGTGGTGAGCTCAAATGTTGCAAGACCCCAGTTTAATTCCTGGGTCAGGAAGATCTCCTGGAGAAGGGATAGGCTACCCACTCCAGTATTCTTGGGCTTCCCTGGTGACTCAGATGGTAAAGAATCCACCTGCAATGTGGGAGACCTGGGTTAGAAATAATATTGGCTTAAAAATGTGATGGTAACAAAAGAAGCAGCTTCTGCCCACCAAGAGGCAGCAGATGCATTTTTAGACAACATTAAGAAAACCATAGAGAAGGAGACCTGCTTGAACAGGTTCTTAATGAAGATGAAAGTGCCCTATTCTTGAAAAAAATACCACAGTGAACATTTATTATTAGGAAGAGCAATGCACCCAGGATTTAGAGCAGGAAAGGATAGTCTAAATACAGTTTTGTAGTCAGGCTTATGCTCAGGACTGCCCTTACCTATAAATCTGCTATCTTTCTAGATTTTTGTAGGGAAAACATAACAGCAGTCACTGTTTTCCACTTGTATAAGAAGTCCTGGTCAGGACTTTTTCTGAATTGTTTCCATCAATGCTTTAACCTTCCATCAACCTTTGAAGGGAGGTACCTTGCCAGTAAAAAGTTTTACTGTCAAAGTTTTAAAGTTCTTTTGATATTGGACAATGCCTTTGGACACCCAGCACTTCATGAGTTCAACACCAAAGGTGTCAAAGTGATCTCAGTTCAGTTCAATTGCTCAGTCATGTCCGACTCTTTGCGACCTCATGAATTGCAGCACGCCAGGCCTCCCTGTTCATCACCATCTCCCAGAGTTCACTCAAACTCATGTCCATCGAGTCGGTGATGTCATTCAACCATCTCATCCTCTGTCGTCCCCTTGTCCTCCTGCCCCCAATCCTTCCCAGCATCAGAATCTTTTCCAACTTGGCTCCAAAACACAATTTCTCTAATTCAGCCTCTTAAATCAGGGGATCATGAGGACCTTTAAGGCTCATTGCATGGGCCATTCTATGGAAAGGATTGTTCATGCTATGGAGAAGAACTCCATTAAAGAGAACATCATGAAAGTCTAGAAGGATTACACCACTGAAGATGCTGGCCCCTGTCATTCAACCATCTCATCCTCTGTCGTCCCCTTGTCCTCCTGCCCCCAATCCTTCCCAGCATCAGAATCTTTTCCAACTTGGCTCCAAAACACAATTTCTCTAATTCAGCCTCTTAAATCAGGGGATCATGAGGACCTTTAAGGCTCATTGCATGGGCCATTCTATGGAAAGGATTGTTCATGCTATGGAGAAGAACTCCATTAAAGAGAACATCATGAAAGTCTAGAAGGATTACACCACTGAAGATGCTAGCCCCAAACAATAAATTCCTACTGGAGAAAACTGTGTCCAGGTGTTGAACATGACTTCACAGGATTATAACTGAGCCAGTTTAGGAAATCATGAAAGAGATTATGGATATGGAAAAAAAAAACATTGGGCATAGAATTTTGACTGCACAGGTGGTCAGCATCCCTAATCCCACATTGTTCAATGGTCAACTTTAATTGATTTTCAAATGTTTAACCAGCCTTGTATATCTGAGATAAAGCCCACTTGGTCATGGTGTATAGTTCTTTTTACATATTGTTGAAGTCAATATATTATTATTTTGTCGCAAATTTTTGCATCTTTGGTCATGATTTCCTATTAATGGATTTTTATTAAGTTAGATGATTAGCTATCAGATTTTCTGTATATAGATTTGCTTTATATTATGACCATGTCTTCTTTTGAGATTAGAGTAAGGCTGGCCTCATAGAATGAAATAGAAAGTATTTCCTCTGCTTCTATTTTCTGCAAGACAGTATAGACTGTGGTAGAATTTTGTCCCTAAATGTTTGGCAGAATTCACCAGTGAACCTATCTGGGTCTAGTTCTTTCTGTTTCAAAGTTTGTTAGTTATTTTTTTTCCATTTCTCTAATAAATATGGTCCTACTATTTAGATTGTCTATTTTTCTTTGTGTGAATTTTGATAGATTGTGTCTTTCTTGGAACTTGTTCATCAAGTTGTCAAATTTGATAGCATATAGTTTTTCATAATATTTCTTTATCAGTCATTTAATGTATGTTAAATAAGTAGTGCTGGCTCATCTTTCATTTCTGATATGAATAATTTGTATCTTTTTTTTCTAGTTAGGTCATTATTTTATCTTAGGGCGTTTTTTTCCCCCTTTAGGGCTTTTTTTTTTCAGTTATATTTTTTTCCCATTCTTGAGAGAGGGATAAAAATTTGTGTTGTGGAAAGGTACTGGTACTTTTATCACTGTTGGTGAACAATGTGAGCAACAGACAAGAAGGAACCTAATCACTGTCACCAAACCCAGGTGTGCAGTATGCGGAAATTGTGTGTGTGTGTGCACCAGGCTCCTCTGTGCATGGGATTTTTCAGGCAAGAACACTGGAATGGGTTTCCTTTCCCCCCTCCAGGGCATCTTCCCAATTCAGGGATCGAACCCATGTCTCCTGTCTCCTGTCTCCTGCATTGGCAGGTGGATTCTTTATCACTGAGTCACCTGGGAATCCTGTATGGAAATTAAAGGAACAATATTAGCTAGTGGGTTTTTGATGGCCTACTAAGTCCCCACAACAATAAATGGAATGTAATTTCTTTTCCCATAAAATTCAACTATCAACAATGAGTATTAAGCTTATTTTACGGAGAAAACTCATACTCAGATAAATTAAAAAATACTTTCTAAGTTATGAAAGAAAAAGACAGTAGTAGTGAGGCAAAATTTTGAACCCATATCTTTCAGGCTTCATAACTTATCCTTTTTAAGTGCTGTTTTGTTTCCTGGGGTGATTCAACATCTATTGTCCTGAGCCCTGAGGGAAAAAGTAAAAGCAAAGTCTGTATCATTTAGGATAATATAAAACAGATGATATACTTTATATTATGAGAAATATGGCTGTTTGTTTACCTATTAAGTTATTTTAATACTTCTGCTTATCCTAGGGCTAAAGTTTTGGTGAAAGAAAAGGAACCTGTCAGTAAATTGTGAGTATATTTATAAATTTATTTGAGAGTATGTCCTTTTTACCAAAAAGTGGCATGTGTTATCAAGAAGTCAATAAACAAATACGTTTGATAAAATATATTGATGATATGTCTAGAATTCTCCCTAGTTGTGTGCTATTTCATGTCATTAGTGCAGCCAGTAATCAGAAATTAAGCACAGGAAAAAAACCCAGGTATCTTAGGGTCATTCTTTTACTGATGTATCATTATTATTTTGGTTTGTGACAGCTACAGTATTAGTGACTATTAGATACATCCACTTAAGTCATCTCTAGAAACACACTTCTTTCAGGAGGCATGATTTTAGGGTACTTTTTTAAAAAAGCCTCTGCAAAAAATTTGAAGAAGAAAGACTAAAGATCACAGAATACATGCTGAGCACAGAGAGCACAGGATGAAAGAAAGATTCCTGATAATAACAAAGTCATTATGATTAATTTTCAATTGTGTAAATCTTTTTATACATTTGAAGTGCTTCTCCTAATTTCTTTATTTCAGCTTCTATTAATTTCCTTTTACGTGGATGCCTGAGAAACAGAGGGCATGAGGGCCCAAGGCCTAGAGTCTAAGACACTATTCCTCATCACCATGCCTGTCAAGAGAGCAGCCAAGAGAGAGCTAACAGAAGGCAGAAATATATGCTGGAGGAAGGCAGAGAAAACAAGAAGCAGAGGGAGAGAGAGAGAAAGGAAGAAAAATAAACAAACCAGATGCTTCAGAAGCTATGACTTTTTCTGCAGTGAGTAGAATTAAATTTTCCATCTGATTGTTATCAGGCTTTTCTTGTATGAAATAGGTGCAATGCTGGTAAAAGGGGTGCATGAGGAAGTAAGGTAGCTTCCTCATCTAGTTATTTCCATGTGTAACTAGATGAGTGGGAAAGGGAACCAATCTCCTGAATGAGGCACTGTAGGTCTATATCATTTACCACACAGAGTACTCCTTGATTTGATTTTTTAACTCTGATAAAAAGCTTTTAATTTCTACACTGTCATAGGAAAACTTCCCATGACATTTTTAAATCCCAATTTACATAGCTGATTTCACGTTTTCAACAGTCTGTCAAGCTTCTGACAGCTGGAACTCTTCGCCTCTGGAACACTGGAAAAACATCGTTTTGGAATATTATGTGGGGAAATTAGTGAGCCAGTTTAGGATTCGGAGAGGCATGAGAGCAGATTCCTCTACAGATGCATATATAGGGATGATGGCTAAGGGCCTGACTCCCAGGATTAAGATGTCTGGAAACAAATGTTTCTCAGTGTCAGAGTGGTCTAAGTAGACTTAAGCAAGAAGAGTTTAAAAATTTCAGTGCCTCAAGGTCTTCACTAGAATAGTAAAATTAGTATCTCTGAGATGGAGCCTAGACCTCCACACACACATACACACATAGATGCATATATATATACACACATACATATATATATAATTATTACATATAATCTTACGTTCATGCTAAGTTGCTTCAGTGGTGTCAAATATGCATGACCTTAAGGACTGTAGCTTGCCAGGCTCCTCTGTCCATGGGTTTCCCTAGGCAAGAATACTGGAGAGGGTTGCCATGCCTTTCTCCAGGGATCTTCTTGACCCAGGGACTGAACCCACATTTCTTATGTCTCCTGCATTGGTATTCAGTTTCTTTACTAATGCTACCTCGAAGCCTGTATATTTGACTTTAATATATAAGAAAGGCTTTGAACAATATTTCTGAGACATTAACAAGAAAACAATATAAGTTTGATATGGGCTGATGAAAATTGGGAGCTGATCCCAAGGTTTATCAAATACTGGCTGAGGTCTATCTCCAATCAGATATTTTCTGGACTCTTAGGAAATGGCAACCTACTCCAGTATTCTTGCATGGAGAATCCCAGGGATGGGGGAGCCCGGTGGGCTGCCGTCTCTGGGGTTGCACAGAGTCGAACACGACTGAAGCTACTTAGCAGCAGTAGCAGCAGCAGCAGCAGCAGCAGCAGCAAGGGTACATATATTGTTTCTTGGAGTGATCCAATGAGAAATTGTGTTTTGAGGTGCACAGCATCTCCAAGGAGGAAAGGGAATCAGTCATTCAAACCAGCTTTCAGAGTGGGTATAATCTGCATTCCAGGTACTCTCCCCTCACCCCTCGCCCCACATAGTCAGTGTTCTATTTCACCCTGGAACAAGTGTTCTACAGACTACAGCCTGTATGCCTAATCTGTCCTGCTGCTTATTTCTGCATGGCCCATGAGCCAAGAATAGTGTTTACATTTTTAGTGTTAAAAAAAAAAGATCAAAAGAGGAATACTACTAATACTTTGTGACATAGAAAGATTCAATATTCATAGATCAAGTTTTATTGGATCATGGCCACGCTCATCTGTTTGCATGTTGACTGTGGCTATTTTCACATTGTCTGTGGCTGTTTTCACACTACAGTGCAGAATTCAACAGTTGCACAGTGTTCAAGAGATTGTATGGCTCATCAAATTTAAAATATTTACTATTCAGATCTTTCATTAAGTTTCTGTCACTACTGTAACAAATGATCACAAAGTTCAGCAGCACGAATAACAGAAATCTATCCTTTCAATGTTCTGGAAGCTAAAACGTCCAAACTCAAGGTTTTGGGAGAGCTATGCTACCTCCAGAGGCTTTAAGACTCCATTCTCTGCTTCTTCCAGCTTCTGGTGGCTCCAAGTGTTCCTTGGCTATTGGCTATATCACTCCAACCTCAGCTTCGGTTTTTACATGGTCTGTCTCCTGGGTATTTCCCTTTAGAATAGACACCTGTCATTGGACTGAGGGGATAATTCAGGATGATCTCTTCTCAAGTCTCTTAATTATATATGCAAATAAATATTTCTTTCCAAAGAATATCACATGCACTTTCCAATTAGACATAGCTTTTCAGGAGGACATTATCTAACACATGAGATCCCTGTATAGAAAAAGTTTGATTGTCCTGGTGTAGAATTTTAACTCTCAGTTATGGGAAATGAGAATGTAGGAGGAAGTGATGTTAAATTGTTAGAACTTTTACATTTTTCCAGTGTGGGCATCTTTTTATCCAGAAGGGACAAGGAAAACTGGTGGAAGCTAGATGGTCTTTGCATACAGTGAAGAGGATGCTTTGGGGGAAAAGAGGGACTCATTCCATCCAAACATAATTCCTTATATTCTAACAGCTATTTTTTTTTTAAGTATACCATATGTCAGTTCACTGACAACTAGTCTAGAGACTATGTTATAAAAGTAATGTCATGTTTCAGAAACACCAGTAAATGTAATCAGTAGCATGCTAAACAGAAACTGGATCTAAGTAACTGATCTGGCCTAGTTAAGATAACCCACTGACAGCCACATCCTTTTTTACTAAACTTTATATGACTTTATACAACTGAATCCTTGAAAAAATTAGAGAAAGTCAAGGGGGACATGGCTGAGTTTCTCAGAACACCCAGCAGGGATCCTATTGACTATCTTGGAGTGTGGAAGTTGAGGTAGTATCAGAACCTGGTGGCAAGTCTTCTTCTTGTACCTGAGCCTGTAGTTCTTTCTTTAAAGGCTCCTTTTAGGGAGGAAACAAAGGAGTGTTCGATTATGATTACAACACTTCAAATACAGTGAGAGCTTAGCCTGGATTTGTGGTAGCGCTTCAGGCGTCTGTCTAGTCATAATCCAGGAAACCTGCAGGTGCAAAACAAAAACAAAACTACAAAAGACAGCCTTGGGCCAAGAGGAACGGCTGGACCAGCACTCAGAATTCTAACAAAGGAATCAGGCAGTTTGGATGTCTGCCTCTGCTGCAGATCTGTGATTAATAGGGTGGGAGGACATTTGGCTTTCTGGTTGATTGCTGGGTGAGGCGAATAGGAAGCAAAAATGCCATCTTTTCATGGTGTCACTGCAGACACCAGAGAAGCTATAGCCTTAGGACTAGAGGCAGTATGAAGGAGTGCCCGTGGTAAGGGAACCTATGAATAATGAATATGAGACAGACATGATCTTCCTCTGTGGGAATAACTTTAATAGAAGAGAAAGGAATTTAACTTGAGATATTTCTTTGTTTGTGATATGATCTAAATAATATTTTAAACATAACTAAAAGCTTTATAATATATTTTTAAAAAGATGACAATTTTATGTAACTATATATTGATAAATATATATAGGTATGCTAATAAATATGTATTGATGAATTAACATGTATATATGTATATGGTTATGCATCATGTATACATATGTACATACATGTAGTTACTATGTAAGTATAACTAACTGTATAAGCATATAATGAAACTAACAGTTCACATATATAACTATGTAATCAACAGGATGGAAGGAAATCATAACTGTTATGAAATTGTTTGGATGAGGGTGCCAATAAAACACTGATGTCTGATGAAACTCATGGAGTCAGTGAACATCCAAAGCACAGGGAATGCTGACCAATTGGCATTACACATTTTGGTGTTTCTTTTGTTGTCTAAGGTCCATCACCTTAACAGGATCTGTACATGTAAAGGTGAAAACAAGTATTTACTGTTTTCATGCCTAAGACAAGAGTGCAAAAATAAATCTGAAATGAGATAAATGGTATTCTACATATGAAATCTACATAAGAAAATGAAAAGAGTTAATTTTAGTGGAAATATATTTGTTTAAGTTAAATAATTTTTTTCTTCTAGATATATATTTTTTCTCCCCCAAAAATATTTTTACAAGACAGATACCCTTATTTTCTTAATTATGATGGATTTAGGATTTGCCTAAATTTGCCCGCTACAAAACAAAACCACAAAAATATTTTACAACTTAGAGTAGAAATAACTCAGAAAATGAGGATACATAAAGAACAAATTATCTTTCTTAGAAGAAACTAAGAATGGGACATCATTCCTCCAAGGAAAGGAAAGCATTAACTTTTCTTTTATAAATAAAATGAAGAAAAAAAATAAAGCAGCAGAACCCCCAAGGTTTATGTGGAATAAATAGCAGTATCCAATCTGTCAATGACTGCAAAGTGGGTGATGTGTAATTATTGTCTAAGAAAGAAAGACATTGAAAATTCAAAAGTAAATATATGAGGAGGTGCATAAAACAAAGTACTTTTGTCTTAAAAATAATAAACTGACACATTGAGATCTGAATACTTCTTTCTATCTTTTTGAATATCAGAAAGAGTTTTCTGAATTGATAAGAATGTTTATCCTAAACATGAGCCAAATAGTAGCAACAGTTGGCAAAGGACTGTGTATGAAAAATAAGGCTGGGGAATGAGGGACATATGTTTTTTGGTGAGAAACTGTTATTGCCAATGCACAGGGCTTTCTTCAGAGGGATCTGATAACGTGAGTAAATCAATCACATGGTACATTCCCTCCCCCATCATTTTTATATAGCTGAGCATGAATTGAACTGAACATTTATTTTTTGAAAATAAAAAAGAGGGGGAAAAAAACCCAGGGCCACAGAAAAGTAGCTCATAACTGGAGGAATAGCAGGGTGGTAGGGATGAGTTTTAAAACTGATGGTAACAAACTTAACATTTATTGATTACATATGCCAGGCAATGTCGTAAGCACTCTATATTTATTGTTTAACTTAATTTTCATAACAAATTTGTAAGTGGGTAATAGCAATATCTTTATTTTCTAGAAAAAGAAATAGGAATGAAGAAGTAAAACTGCTTAGCATAAGTACAAGGTTACTATTATTAGTAATACTAATATTATTAAAGTTGTTAAACAGTTACTATATGCCAATCACTCTTCTAAGATTCCTCATACTTTAGCTTATATAATTTTCATCTAACTATCAAAAATATTACTATTTCTATTTCCTGTTGGTTCAGTGGTGAAAAATCAGCCTGCCATTGCAGGAGACACAGGTTCTATTCTTGGTCTGGGAAGATCCCACACGCCTCGCAGCAGCTGAGCCTGTGCTCTAGAGTCCATGCTCCGCAGCAAGAGAAGCCCCTGCAACGAGACGCCCACACACCGCAGCGAAGCTCACCGCAACTAGGGAAAAGCCTATGCAGCACAGCCAAAAATTACGGAAATAAAATAAATGATCGTATGAAATGGCTGAGCTGGGTTCTAAATCCAATTGACAGACCCTAGAGCCATATATTTAACTTTTGGTCTGTTGTTGTTCAGTCACATCCATGGACTGCAGCACACCAGGCTGAGTGAGTGAGTGAAGTCGCTCAGTCGTGTCTGACTCTTTGCGACCCCATGGACTGTAGCCTACCAGATTCCTCCATCCATGGGATTTTCCAGGCAAGAATACTGGAGTGGGTTGCCATTTCCTTCTCCAGGAGATCTTTCCAACCCAGGGATTGAACTCAGGTCTCCCGCATTGTAGGCAGATGCTTTACCATCTGCTGTTACAAATAATAATAATAATGAACAGCAACATCAATTAAATAAACTCAGGAAATCCAAATGAGGAGCGCTTACATCCTACAACAATAGCAGAGCCCATTGGGAAGAAAGACTCTTCTTTCCGTGCAATGATTCAGTCAATGAAAAGCTACGGACTCATTACTGACTGTAAAGGAAACTGCCCTTTTCTCTCTACAAAAGATTTCTCCTCCCTTTGCTTATGAGGACTTGCATGTGGCTCTCCATGGTTTACATCCTGAATTGCAACTCTCTGCTGATGCTAAATAAGCCCGTCATTGCTGAAGAAATACGTAGCAGTCTATTTGTTTTAGATCAACATTTTGGTGGCACAGAGACCAGAAATGATTCCAGGCAGCTCCAGTGCTGATGAGCAAAAACAGGTCCAGTACTCATAATGGAGCCCATTGTTGCTCACTGCTTGGCTCACATACCCCAGAATCTGAAGGCTTGCTTTTGTCTTGGACCCACGGTCATGCTTGCTTTGCATTTGAAGTTTTCCAGGCTTTATTCAGGATCTATTTTAAGATTCTGCTCTTTCTGATTGTAATTCTGTGTGTAATTACAAGTGTCTCAGATGGTGAAGAATCTGCCTGCAAAGCAGACTAAAGTTTCATCTCTGGGTCAGGAAGATCCCTTGGAAAAAGAAATGGCTACCCACTCCAGTATTCTTGCCTGGAAAATTCCATGGACAGAAGAGCCTGGAAGGCTACAGTCTATGGAGTGGAAAGAGTCAGACATGACTGAGAGACTAACACTTTCACTTTGTCACATATTTGGCACTCTGGTCTGGTTTTGAGATCAGGTTTTTATCAATAGAAGCTGGTTGAGATGCCTTTGGTCTATTGATTTCTATCTTGAAAGTATAGAGTTTAATATAAAATATGACCATAAGGTTATGATAAACAATATAAAAATTAAATACAGTTTATAAAATATATAGAAAGTTATTTTTCTTAATGAGAGGCAAGAATTTGTGTTACTTATACATCACTCTTGGAGAAGGAAATGGCAACCCACTCCAGTGTTCTTGCCTGGAGAATCCCAGGGACGGGGGAGCCTGGTGAGCTGCCATCTATGGGGTTGCACAGAGTCGGACACGACTGAAGCGACTTAGCAGCAGTAGCAGCATACATCACTCTGATTTTTTTAAAGTTTCACCCATCCAAAAGGACATAATAAAAAAAAATAAGGAAAATGAACTTTACATGAAGTTCAAAGTATCAAAATTAAGTACTAAGCTTTTGTGTGCTTTTTTTGTGACTGTAAATTGTAGATGACAATTATCTATCTAATTTTTCAACAGATTAATAAGTATCTGTTTTTTAACACGTTCATTTATTTCTCTAAAGATTCCAGTCTTAATGAAAGCATCAACTGTTGGTATAGATACATAAAATCTTTAACTATCATTCCAGGTATATAATTAATACTTGTAAAATAGATGTGTATAAGAGACAGTTCCTCTACAGATGTTATTCTGGTTCATATTTAATTTGGAAGGAGTATAAAATGAATTATCTATGGAAAATATGCAAAGATGAATGCAATTACAAATATATATATATATTCAAAATTAGCAACTAATTGACATAGAAATGTATAAGCAGTGCACAACAGTTTTGCTTGCATTTGTTAATAATTGACTTGATCATAAGGGATAGTCACTTCAAATACCTGAGGCCTCTGTCTACATCTGGAAAGTGTTTTCTGGGGCCTGTCTCATCTATAACATTCTATTTTCTAATGAGTCCCTTTTCCTCACATAGAGAATACAGACTACCTAGAATAATTAATCTACAGAACTATTTAGCAGCAACAATACACTTCACAATGTATTGTTCCCGAACCATCACATTTCAGTCAGAAGTAACAAAATAGCTGATTCAAGTAATTAAAATTTGTATTTAAATGACATCAAGCAAATGGTTTTCATTAATAAGCATCCCAACAATAATTCTGGTATATTGAATCATCACTGAAAAATACTACAATTACAAAAGAATATCAGACTCCATTAAGTTTCAACATCTGTGTTCCTTTTCACAATTTGGTTGGCAGATGCTATGACAAATTTCCTTTTGCTCACTACTGTAGTTCAAGTACCTGCAGAGTACTTGACACATAAGCTCTATCAGTAAATACTTGCTAAATGGATAAATGAGTAAATCTTCACATTAGGTGGAAAAAAATTGAAGAAAAATCAATAAAAGAGAAGTAATATATTTTCAGTGTCTTTTTTGTGATGCCAGGTATTATGCTTTGCATTGTCTATCTCACCTATTCTCAGCAAGAGTTTAGGAAATAGAACTTGAAGAATAAGAAACTATATAATGAACTGTTAACAATAAGAATTCAACATGTCATTTTTAAGAAAGCAGTAACAGAGAAAATTTCATTTTTATGTCGAATTCTTTTACCTTTATTACATTTAGAAAAGTATCCTTATCTTACATAAAATTATTTTCTTTCACTGACTATGAAAACCCCATTTATAACTACTCTCACCATTTTGCTAATTTGTATAGCATTTAAGTACCAGAATCAATGATAAACACTTTGTCAGGAAAAGAAAGGAAAATGCCTCGTGGATTTGAGAAGGTTATAACTTTTAAATGTAATGGTGACATATCAGAAGGCATTTGAGTATTTGATAAAAAGAAAATTTTAATTATAATCATTGATTACCTTATTCTGCTTCTTTCTATAAGAATGAAAAAGGGAGAGTAGTGACAAAAGTTTTTTTTCTTGCCAGTAATCTAAACTAAACATACATCTTCCAGGGTTGTCTTCCTAGAGAAATAGCAAAATGAACTAAGGTGTTTTGATTCTCATGCCCAGATGGCTACATTATGATGTAAATCAATTTCTGTTGTTTCTCCTACTGAGAAAGTGTATCTCAAGTGCAGTTACTCTTAGATAATTTAATTAATGAGTCTGAATCAAATGTATTCAGAGTTCATTCAAGATTAGTGAATTTGAGTAATATTTACAAGCGATTTGAAATGATTCTTAACCTGGCTCCTAACTGTAAAAATCAAGTTTTATACCATGTTGGAGACTTGGGGGAAAAAATAACATAAACCTAGTTTTCCCAGATTTCTGGAATAAGTGAGAAATCAACTTTTGAATGACCCAACATTGAGCAGTGATTTTCTCTGAGCCTGTACAACATGCCTCATTCAACTGCATTTGAATCTGGTTCAATACTCTTACCTCTGGCTCTGACTTCAGAAAAATAGTATTGAGTGCTAGAAAACCCTATGAAGCCTGATCAGTCAAATATGCATAAATATTTTCTTAAAATACTTCATATCTTTTATGCAAACAAAAGCCATGGCACCTATCTTTTACCATATACTTTCAGTTTATTTCAGTTCAGCAAACATCATATAGTGCCTCTGCTAGGAAAGCAGAATTCAAAACAAGGCACATATCCCATTTCTTCCAAGAACTTATATTAGCTGTGCTGCTGCTGCTAAGTTGCTTCAGTTCAATTCAGTCGCTCAGTCATGTCCAACTCTTTACGACCCATGAATTGCAGCACACCAGGCCTCCCTGTCCATCACCAACTCCTGGAGTCCACTCAGACTCATGTCCATTGAATCAGTGATGCCATCCAGCCATTTGATCCTCTGTCGTCCCCTACTCCTTCTACCCCAGTCCCTCCCAGCATCAGAGTCTTTTCCAGTGAGTCAACTCTTCACCTGAGATGGCCAAAGTATTGGAGTTTCAGCTTCAACATCAGTCCTTCCCGTGAACACCCAGGACTGATTTCCTTTAGGATGGACTGGTTGATTGATGTCTGTACTGCATTGTTTTTCACTGAAATCTGCCTCACTGCATTTAAAATATAAGCTCCTTAAGACTATGTTAACCCCTGTGCCTAATAAGGACCTCACACACAGTAAGTTTTAAGCACATGCACTGAACAAATGTCTTTTGTAGAAGGAGAGCAGAATTTTTTCTTCAGGTGTTATCATTCCTGAAGTGGATAAACCAAAGCATTCATGACATATAGACTGGCTTGTATCTTCCCTTTGAGATTTTTAGTGTATTCTGAGCAAGAATATAATAACTTTAAAAAAATATTCTATTTATTTGTGTGTTTGTTCTAATCCATTGTCTAAAATATTTCTGTTTGGTTTCTGTCTCCTTCAAATTGTGTGCTGAGTCAATGTGTTGATTATTCTATCCTAGGAGTTCTTCCTACTACTTAAGCATGTAACAAATAGAAGAAGAAGAAACTATATTGTCATACTGGAACAGCTTTTAAAATGTTAATGAAAGCGTTCAGAAACAGAAACACTCAACAATCCTGCCTGGCCAGGATGATAAGCTACGGCTTCATATTCCCAAGCATGAATTAAAACATTAATTCCAACAGCTTTGTTGTAACCATAGTTTATCACAAATCCTCAGTGTTCAATTTTTCTGCATTTGCCAAATGTCTTGCCTATACACATGGTAATGATTCATTTTGAATATTCAAATGTTTGCATTCGTTTGTTCAAGTGTTTCCACTGCATTTTATAATTAAAATAATAACAATATAATTTTGGGTTTTGTTAGCAGTTTCCCTATACCCATGTGATAATTCTTTGGGGGGGGGGTCTTCACACTTTTGATAAGGGTGGAAAATGGTCTTCTCTGTGAGCCTGTCATTTCATGTTATTACAGAGATCCAAATTTGAAACAGCTTGTCTTTGCCACCTATGAATCTTAAAAAATCTAACAACAAAATAGCCTCTGTATGAGAGGTGGGAGAGAGTTGGGCCCCAGGCTGAGCAGCTGTAGTTGTCCCCTGTGGATAGGTATTCCAAGTTGAAGATAAGAGAGGTTGAGCCTTGCCCAGATGAAAGATAGAGACCACCTGTTTGTCGTTTTCAAAGTCAAGGAGACCTTCCTAACTATACATGCACAGAAAGGCTCCTTGGAGGTCAAAAGGGGAGTAATGTCAATATACTCACAGGCCTCTTCGCTGGAATCCAACTTGGCTAAGAGATGCATGCTTACACATGGGAGGATCCTGAGATATACCAAATAGAGTCAGAACCAGGCAAAATGAAAAGACTGCCAAAGGAAACCTGGAAAAATGCCTAATATATGTGATTCAAACTGCCACGAGGGCATGACTTCCTCCCTGAGACTGCCTGTGTGTCTATCCACACGTACATTTTTTTCCTCCTAATAAAAACTTTTGTTGTTCCACTACTCTTCTGACTTTAAAAAATTCATTTCTGCAAAGTCAAGGGGCCAGGGCCTTATCACTGACCAGCGGTCTAGTGGGTAGGAGTCAACAGTCTTCACTGCCATGGCCCAATCTCAGTCTTTAGCTGGAAACTAAAATCATGCTTTAAGCCACTGCAGGCTGAGGCCCGCCGAGATCAAACGAATATGTATTTTGTTATTCTGTTCGGAAGGAAACTTGCCTCTCTATATTGCTCGAGACAATCTTTACATGGGTTATATAACCTCCACTTAAAACTTAACAGCAGCAATACATTTTGTTAAAACAAAACAAAACAAAAAATTGTTTAAAAATAGTCAAAGCTGTCTAAAGGGAATTTACTTAACTCATGAGCAGTAGACTTATATTACTTATTCTAATGATCTGAGTAGATCTGTACTGTAACTGGGCTTCCCTGACAGCTTAACTAGTAAAGAATCTACTTGCAAGGCAGGAGACCTCAGTTCGATTCCTGGGTCGAGAATATGCCCTGGAGAAGGGAAAGGCTAACTACTCTAGTATTCTGGCCTGAGACTCCCATGGACTCTATAGTCCATGGGATCACAAAGAATCAGACATGACTGAGTGACTTTCACTTTCAGTCGAGTTCAGTTCAGTCACTCAGTCATGCGACCCCATGAACCTCAGCATGCCAGGCCTTCCTGTCCATCACCAACTCCCGGAGTCCACCCAAACCCATGTCCATCAAGTCGGTGATGCCATCCAACCATCTCATCCTCTGTCATTCCTTTCTTCTCCTGCTCTCAATCTTTCCCAGCATCAGGGTCTTTTCAAATGCGTTAGCTCTTTGCATCAGGTGACACAAGTATTGGAGTTTCAGCTTCAACATCAGTCCTTCCAATGAACACCCAGGACTGATCTCCTTTAGGATGGACTGGATGGATCTCCTTGCAGTCCAAGGGACTCTCAAGAGTCTTCTCCAACACCACAGTTCAAAAGCATCAACTCTTCTGCACTCAGCTTTCTTTATAGTTCAACTATCACATCCATACATGCCCACTGGAAAAACCATAGCCTTGACTAGACGGACCTTTCTTGGCAAAGTAATGTTTCTGCTTTTCAGTATGCTGTTTAGGTTGGTCATAACTTTCTTTCTAAGGAGTGAATGTCTTAATTTCATGGCTGCAATCACCATCTGCAGTGATTTGGGAGTTGAGAAAAATAAAGTCAGCCACTGTTTCCAGTGTGTCTCCATTTATTTGCCATGAAATGATGGGACCAGATGCCATGATCTTAGTTTTCTGAATGTTGAACTTTAAGTCAGCTTTTTCACTTTCCTCTTTCACTTTCATCATGAGGCTTTTCAGTTTTTCTTTACTTTCTGCCATAAGGGTGGTGTCATCTGCATATCTAAGGTTATTGATATTTCTCCTGGCGGTATTGATTACAGCTTGTGTTTCATCCAGTTTAGCATTTCTCATGATGTACTTGCATATAAGTTAAATAAGCAGGGTGACAATATACAGCCTTGACGTACTCCTTTTCCTATTTGGAACCTGTCTGTTGTTCCATGTCCAGTTCTAACTGTTGCTTCCTGACCTGCATACAGGTTTCTCAAGAGGCATGTCAGGTGGTCTGTTATTCCCATCTCTCTGAGAATTTTCCACAGTTTATTGTGCTTCACAGAGTCAAAGGCTTTGGCATAGTCAATAAAGCAGAAATAGATGTTTTTCTAGAACTTTCTTGCTTTTTCCATGATCCAGCAGATGTTGGCAATTTGATCTCTGGTTCCTCTGCCTTTTCTAAAACCAGCTTGAACAACTGGAAGTTCACAGTTCATGTATTGCTAAAGCCTGGCTTGGAGAATTTTGAGCATTACTTTACTAGAGATGAGTGCAATTGTGTGGTAGTTTGAGCATTCTTTGGCATTGCTGTTCTTTAGCATTGGAATGAAAACTGACCTTTTCCAGTTGTTTCACTTTCACTTGCCCACTTTTGTTGGCAACTTTCTTCAAATTTTTTATTTCTCACCATCATTAGCTAATGAGATTTAAAAATCCAAGAAATGTTTGGAATATGAATAGCAGACAGCCCATCTAACCAGAAATCTCCTTTAATTCAAAGTATCTGACTTACTAACCAGTCTGAGTTGATCACATTTCAAATGTAGCTTCAGAAACAATTTTCTTTCATACAAATACATTATAAACAGCTTCCCTGAGTAAGGAAGCTGCCTGCAATGAAGGAGACTTGAGTTAGATCCCTGGGTAGGGAAGATTCCCTGGAGAAAGGGAATGGCTATCCGCTCCAGTATTCTTGTCTGGAGAATTACATGGGCAGAGGAGCAAGGCGGGCTACAGCCTGTGCAGTTGTAGTCGGACACAACTGAATGACTAATACACACATTATAAAGAGAAAATGAAAAACATAAAGCCTTATTAGGGTTACCATAATAAATAGATGCAATCTGTTTATAATTTTTTTGAAAAACATATTAATCCACACTGTTTTATTAGACAATCCAAATACTATTTTGCTTATATTATGCTCTTCAAACTGTCAAATTACATTATTTCCAACTTTTTGAAATAGTTTGTGAAGATCTAGAAAACAACAAAATCTGCTATATTTCCTTCTCCCTAAAGATATTTTGCAATAAACATAAATATTCTTACTCTGTAAATAAATCAATTATTTTGCAGAAGCATTGGTTTCTATGAATTTAGCTCAATGTAGCATATTTTATTCATTAGCCATAAGGGAGCTTTCTCCATTCCATCCAATAAACATACATATTGAGTCAAGTTGTTCAGGAGACAAATAGTGATTTCTGTCTTCCCTATATAAGCTATGTCAGCCATGCTAGTTATTAATGAAGTGCTTAGAAAAATCATCACAGTAAAACTAGTCAGTGAGAGAAAAAAATATATATAAAACCTATAGTTCTTTAAATGACTTTGTTAATGAGGCCAACGACATGAATTTTATACTCAGAGCGATGAGTTTGCTCTTTTTTCAGAAAGAACCTCAGAGCGCAACCCAACTCAAGCCAACTCAAACTAAGGTATAACAAAAAGGAAAGGAAAATTCAAAATAGATGTATCCTTTTGAAATTATTTCTATAGTATAAAAAACAAACTCAATGCTGTATTGATACAAGACTAGTGAGAATTTTTATCTTTTATGAAGAAGAACATTTTAAAAGAAATGTTGCCCTAATCTTCTGGTTTGATAAGAAATCGTGTTGGTAAAATAATTCATTGGAAATAATGGTGAGAAATAAATTTTCTATTAAGTGAAAGACAATAGCTTTGGTACACAGGATGCAAAAAATGACACAAAATATAGGAAATTTCCCATTTTTTACTGATGAAAGCACTGAATTAGTTGAGCACAAAGATTTCTTATAATGTGAAAATCCCATGAGGAGTTATAAGTTATTAAAGAAGAATAACTAGATAGCTCACAAAAGTTACAAATAACTTACAGTAACATCTGACTTTTCTTCTATATACATTATGGTATATAATGTAGATGGTAGTACATCAAGAGGCTTTGTTGTAAGTTGGAAGAGAAAAATAGTTGCAAAGGAGTTAAATGATTGATAACTTATAGGTCACTCATTAAGGCCCAAGATTGAATTAAATCCATGCATTTAAAAATCCAACCTTAAATATAGATTTAATTAGATTTATAGATATAATTATAGATAGAAGAGAATTTGACCCCCAAAATAAAAAGAATCCAAGTGCTATCTGTCCTCAGCCAATCATATAACAGGCAGAAGCATCAACTGTTTCTTTTCACAGTAGCTTTGTCAACATAGGTACCATGAGTAATCACATTTAATTTGGCACTCTCATGCTCATGATAATCAGTCCTACTATTTACAGAAATGGCTTCCTAGAGGAGAAAGAAGGATACTAAATCTTTAGTGACAATAAAAATATGTAAGAAGATTCGCTTTTAAAAAATATCCATTGCTACTCTTCTTTATCTCTGTCTGTCTCTCACACTCTCCCTCTGCACCGTACTAGTGACTGCCAAACACACGCCAGGATGTGAGCTCTCTGGATGACCTACTTAAAGTCGGCCTGCACTTCATCAGTTCCAAATCAAAGACGCGTGAGCTGAGTGAGGACTCCGGAGGTCGTTTATCTCAGACCCCTGCCTGGAAGAGTCACTATTCTAACCCATCTCAGACTGAGGCTGGATGAGGACTTGTTTCCAAAGGACCCCAGGTGCTACAGAAGCTGTGCTGGTGACTCAGTTCTGTGCATTCTCCTTCGCAGTCAGGGACCAATCAAAGTTCCTGAGAGGTGGAAAGGCCACCGCGCGTTTAGATGTTCTGCCTTTCAAATGTACTCGAAATGAGTTACTCACAATGAGCGACCATTTAAAACTTCCTAGGATATCTGAAAGCTACAGCTTTAACAGTTCCTTTAAAGAACTTTCATTTGACATATAAAGTCTTCTTTCTTTTCCTTATAGTGTCAGTTCACTTACTAATCTTCTGCTTTCTCTCCATGTTAAACATTTAGTGGAAACCTGGGCGTCATGTAGACATTTATTTTCCCTGGAAGTGAGGATTATTCTACACATGAATAAATTGTTTGCGAGTTTGTCATAAATAAAAATCATAGAGACCCTAAAGTATATCTCACTGAAATATTTTAGGGAATTAAAAATAAAAAGACTCTCTGATTCATGATTAAGAGAAAGTGCATCAATTACTGGCAAGTGACATCTTCATTTGGTGGTCATCTTTATTTGTGCTTGAAACCTTGTTGACAAGATGGCCATGGTTAAATTTTGCATTTAGAATATACCTAAATTACTGTGGACCCAAGGCCATGGATCGATCATACATTCTTTAGATATAGTGTGGTCTCACAGTAACCAGAAATGGTGACATAACATTTTCTGAAGCATCTAATGAGAAACATCTTTGCATTGAGAAAAATGATGATCTATCATAGACTATCTCCAAATCAGGTATTCAAGTCTGAGTCATCAGTAGATGCCATGGATATTAAGAGGAATGAGAGAGAGGTCCCCTAAAAATTCTTTATTGATCTAGTCAGACTAATGACAAAATAATTAAAAGTGCTTTCTTAAAGGATGCTGTTTCCTAATTGAGTCCTCCAAATTCAGAGATATTGCCAAGCATGATATGTATTAAGCCAGACAGGTTGTATATGAGAGGTAATCTTTCATTTGTGTCTGTGCTCCACATAAATTCAGCATTTCCCTACACCTGGTATAAAAGGAAGGTATGACTCCACGACAGTCATTTGGGATCTGACTAATACAGAAAAGGTGAGGTGAAGTGCTCAGTCGTGTCCGACTCTTTGCGACCCCGTGGACTGTAACCTATTAGGCTTCTCCATCCATGGGATTCTCCAGGCAAGAATACTGGAGTGGATTGCCATTTCAAGGAATCAGTAAAATGTGACTTTTTTCACATTCTTTGGCACTCAGGCCAGAGTCCCTCCCTGGAAGGAAAGTCTAGGGACTCATTCACATAAGAGAAAACAAGGGAGCCATTTAAATAGACTTTCTGAAAATTAGTTGTTTATGAATAGCCTGCTTGCCTTCCATTTTTAAAGATCTTTGAAGATTTAGTACATTACAAAGCTAGCTTTCAAACAAGTAGTTAAAAGGTGAAATAGTGTTTAACTCAAATATATATGTGTGTGCATGCATATATATATATATATATATATATAGTATTTTATATTACTTATTTTAGGTGTTAGCAAACCTTTTTTTTCTTGAAAGGGTCAAATTGTCAATTTTGGCTTTGCAGATTTCTGTCACTCAATTCTACCACTGTAGTGTGAAAGCAGCTGTAGATAGTTCATAAATTAATTGGCATGGCTGAATCAGTCTTATTGTGAGGTATATGTGGCTCATGGTTGAAGTTTTCCAATCCCTTCCTTAGACCATAAAAATTGCTAGAAATATCAAAGTCTTAAGTGTAAAATAATAAAACCATAAAAGTACTAGAAGAAAACTTGAGAGAAAAATCTTGATGATGTGAAAAAATACTTTTTAAGTATCATCCTAAACTGAGATGACAAAAGAAAAGA
>SJYC01103300.1:0-10961 GCA_006408675.1 Madoqua kirkii
AGGATGAGATGGTTGGGTGGCATCACAGACTCAGTGGACATGAGTTTGCATAAACTCTAGCAGTTGGCAATGGACAGCGAGGCCTGGCATGCTGCAGTCCATTGGGTCAAAAGAGTCAGAAATTACTGAGCAACTGAACTGAACTGATACTTGTAATTGAGAATATGCAGTAATATCTTTCCCTACATATTAATTTAAGGTAAGCACTATATATCACATGTTCATGCAGAAAAACAGTGAAAATGTGCCTAAAAAATAAGCATGTTAATAAATTTATTTCATTCTTGTTCAAAAATAGAAAAACAAGATTCAGTTCAGTTCTGTTCAGTAGTTCAGTCGTGTCCAACTCTTTGTGGCCCCATGAACTGCAGCACGCCAAGCCAACCTGTCCATCACCAGTTCCCGGAGTTCACTCAGATCGTAACCCTATATCATATAGCAATTAGTTTAATGACTTATTTCCAAAAAATCATAATTATATTACCAAGAATGGGAATTTAATGTCAAGACAGATTGGGAAGAGGAGTTAGCATCTCTTCTATATCTTGAATGAACTCTTCAGCTTATGTAAACCATTAAAACATCAGATTAGAGTAGCAAATTCTGTAGCACTGGGCCATACCACTTAGGAGCATTTGGTAATGATTAACTTGAGAGAAACTTATTTTTTCTTTGTTATTATCAATATAAGTTTAAACTCAATTTTTGTTATTATTTTTGTTTATCCAGTGGCAAAATAAAGGAGATTACATGTAACAACACTGTCCTTTTCTTTAACTCCCACTCATCTGTTAAAACAGTTTATCTTAGCTATGATCTTGGCACCATTTCCTATTTAGGTTACATGTTCTTCTTTATGTGCTTGCTAAAAGCAAGCGCAATAATCTCAACTACTATCACTTATATCAGCGATACCGTTAGGTGAGGAATCCTGGTTAAAACTCAATTTTTGTTATTATTTTTGTTTATCCAGTGGCAAAATAAAGGAGATTACATGTAACAACACTGTCCTTTTCTTTAACTCCCACTCATCTGTTAAAACAGTTTATCTTAGCTATGATCTTGGCACCATTTCCTATTTAGGTTACATGTTCTTCTTTATGTGCTTGCTAAAAGCAAGCGCAATAATCTCAACTACTATCACTTATATCAGCGATACCGTTAGGTGAGGAATCCTGGTTACAGTATACATGCATGCTCAGTCACTCAGTCATGTATGACTCTTTGTGACCCCATGGACTGTAGCCTTCCAGGCTCCTCTGTCCATGGAATTCTCCAGGCAATTCTGCTCCTCCCAAGATCTGTTCAATACCTCTTTTGTCACTACAGAAAAAACAGGAAATTTGGAGGTATTGCTTTGCATGTGATGTAAAATTTTTTGCAGTTGGTCTTGACACTTATAATGTCAATCCATTTTCTTGTGTAGAGGAATGCCAACCAATTTGTGTGAGTTTCTACAGAAAGGGTGACTGCATTCTGTCACTTAATTATTGTCAAACATGTGGTACAAGTGTTTCTATAATTTTCTCAAGCAAGGAAGAATAGTTAACATTATGATACACTGAGATGTCTTATTTTTGCTTCCCAAGAGGTGTTGATGCATTGGAATTACACTTATCAGTGAAAAAACGGAGCTTTATCTTTCTATATCTATCTGTCTCTCTTGATGTATATCATCTACTGAGGCACTCTGTCTAACCACTTTTTCTTATGAATTCCTGGTTATACAGGTTAATGAAGCAGAAAAAGAATCAGAAAGAATGTTTGTGTGCATTCTGGCAGGACATTTTACCCAAAAAATCTATTTTTGAATATTTGAATGATGAGCATTCAAAATATGTCTGCAAGATTTTGAGATGGATTCTGCATTAAATCTTTAAGACATTGATTTTTAAAAATCTTCTAGTCATGTTTTTGCTAATTGAAAAGTTTCTTTGAAATTGAAACACCCTTTTAAAACAACATATTTTTCTTGTCATTTCTCCGTGGTCAAGGATTGCCATGCTGTAGTTCTCAGGGGCATTGATCAGGAAAATAAACTAGAAAATGCTATTTTTTGTGTGAGGTGCTTGCTGCACTTATCTATATCCCCTGTCTAAACAAACAAATCATCTTTTATTCTTTTACCTTTTCTGTAGACCTTTCTCTCAAAGTGGAACTTCTTAATTATTGACTTATTTAAATAAGAGTCATATTAATTATATTTTCTCCTTTAGTATATGGAAAGTAAGAAAAAAATGATGAAGTGAAGCATTGATAGCTAGTTTTTAGGCAAGGGGACAAATCTTGAATTACTTGCTGCCATTAACATGAAAGACAGGTGTGGGTGGCAGAGATGAAATTGTATCCTTTAAATAAAATAGCCCAAGAGAAATATATTTCTTCAGTACCTACTTAGGCTGATAACCTGGGCTATTTTCTTGGTCTTGAAGACTCATGCTAACCTTTACAGCTTGTGTGGCCCTGTGTGTGTGTGTGTGTGTGTGTGTGTGTGTGTGTGTGTACATGAATGCATCTACTAGCATTTGAAATGAAAACTTCTACCATCCTCTTACCATATTACTGAAATACTATGTATAATGTAAGACCACCATATGGAAGATTCACACATTGTAGGGTGTAAATATCAACCCAAATGTCTTGAAATATTTAAAGCCATATGTGGGAACACATGTTTGCATCAGTAACCTAGATGTAAACTGAATTTTTGTTCAGCATTCTTGTCCCCTGACTTTATTAACCTATATTATTTTTCTATTTGGCAGTATGAAAATGTATGAGTGCATTTCAATAATCACTCAGGTGTTTTCTTATAAGTTCTTGTTTTAGTAACAGTATGAACTCAAGTTTTTTGGCAGAATACATCCATTTGAATTGGATATAAAATTATGTTCTAGATTGGGAAAGGCAAAGTGTACTTGAGACAGTGATGTAGTCGGATGCTCTTTGACCATGGTTCATGGAAGCTTTATTCCTCTGGTAAAAAGCAGCATGATGTCATATGCATTCTGATGACACAAGTGGTGATGACAGAAAGGATGCAGATTATTTAAGAAGCAGAATGGGAACATCTCAGATTATAACTTTATGTTAATGTTTTAATTAAGCCCTATTTTTAGGAAATACATGATTTCTTCAAAAATTTAGAGCCTTTAACTGTGACACAGCTCTGAAAGAAACCTGTAGGCAGCCTAACAGGGAGTTCAAGGAATAGAGACACCATGCCTTAAAATGCTAATCATATTTAGTCATTGACTGGGACCTGTCTAATTCAGTTCAGTTCAGTTGCTCAGCCTTGTCCAACTCTTTGCGACCCCATGAATCGCAGCAAGCCAGGCCTCCCTGTTCATTACCTTCTCCCGAAGTTCACTCAGACTCACGTCCATTGAGTCTGTGATGCCATGCAGCCATCTCATCCTCGGTTGTCCCCTTCTCCTCCTGCCCCCAACCCCTCCCAGCATCAGAGTCTTTTCCAATGAGTCAACTCTTCACATGAGGAGGCCAAAGTACTGGAGTTTCAGCTTCAGCATCATTCCTTCCAAGGAAAACCCAGGGCTGATCTCCTTTAGGATGGACTGGTTGGATTCCCTTGCAGTCCAAGGGACTCTCAAGAGTCTTCTCCAACACCACAGTGCAAAAGTATCAATTCTTTGGCGCTCAACCTTCTTCACAGTCCAACTCTCACATCCATACATGACCACAGGAAAAACCATAGCCTTGACTAGATGGACCTTAGTTGACAAAGTAATGTCTCTGCTTTTGAATATGCTATCTAGGTTGGTCATAACTTTTCTTCTAAGGAGTGAGCATCTTCAAATTTCATGGCTGCAGTCACCATCTGTAGTGATTTTGGAGCCCCACTGTTTGGAGTTTCCACTGTTTCCCCATCTATTTCCCATGAAGTGATGGGACCGGATATCATGATCTTCGTTTTCTGAATGTTGAGCTTTAAGCCAACTATTTCACTTTCCTCCTTCACTTTCATCAAGAGGCTTTTTAGCTCCTCTTCACTTTCTGCCATAAGGGTGGTGTCATCTGCATATCTGAGGTTGTTGATATTTCTCCTGACAATCTTGATTCCAGCTTGTGTTTCCTCCAGTCCAGCGTTTCTTATGATGTACTCTGCATAGAAGTTAAATAAGCAGGGTGACAATATACAGCCTTGACGTACTCTTTCTTATTTGGAACCAGTCTGTTGTTCCATGTCCAGTTCTAACTGTTGCTTCCTGACCTGTGTACAGATTTCTCAAGAGGCAGGTCAGGTGGTCTGGTATTCCCATCTCTTGAAGAGTTTTCCACAATTTATTGGGATCCACACAGTCAAAGGCTTTGGCATAGTCAATAAAGCAGAAATAGATGTTTTTCTGGAACTCTCACTTTTTCCATGATCCAGCAGATATTGGTAATTTGATCTCTGGTTCTTCTGCCTTTTCTAAAACCAGCTTGAACTGGTTGGGGCATAGACTTGGATTACTTTGATACTGAATGATTTGCCTTGGAAATGAACAGAGATAATTCTGTTGTTTTTAAGATTGCATCCAAGTACTGCATTTCGGACTCTTGTTGACCATGATGGCTACTCCATTTCTTCTGAGGGATTCCTGCCCGCAGTAGTAGATATAATGGTCATCTGAGTTAAATTCACCCATTCCAGTCTATTTTAGTTCGCTGATTCCTAGAATGTCAACGTTCATCCTTGTCATCTCTTGTTTGACCACTTCCAATTTGCCTTGATTCGTGGACCTGACATTCCAGGTTCCTATGCAATATTGCTCTTCACAGCACTGGATCTTGCTTCTGTCACCAGTCACATGCACAACTGGGTATTGTTTTTACTTTGGCTCCATCCTGTCATTCTTTCTGGAGTTATTTCTCCACTGACCTCCAGTAGCGTACTGGGCACCTGATGACCTGGGGATTTCCTCTTTTGGTAGAGTGTATATTTAACTCAGTCACTGAAATGTATCCCCAAAGTGCAACAACTCAAGACTGCTGTGCGCTTGCATACTAAGTAGCTTTAGTCATGTCTGACTCTTTACTGCCCTATGGACCATAGCCCATCAGGCTCCTCTGTCCATAGGCTTTTCCAGGCAAGAATACTGGAGTGGGTTGCCATGCCTTCTTCCAGGGGATCTTCCTGACACAGGGATCAAACTTGCACCTCTTCGTTCTTAAAAGTATGTCTGAGAGGCATACATCTTTTGCCTCCACCTTAGTAAACATCAGATTTTTAAAAATTGTATTTAAATAACACATTTACAATGTAACAACCATTATATGATACTAGGTATGAATGTAACTACCACCACTACCACCACCACAATGAAATCCTATAGGAGTTTTAAAATAAAAAATGTAAACTCCATGGAAATCAGTAAGCCAGCCTACATTTTAAAAAGTGTAGCCTATTCTTGTCCCTATTTTATAGCTATAAATCTAGGGATTAAAGATGTTCAGAGAAATATTTTTAAACCAGTTCTTTTAACAACAAGTCCATGATCTTTATTACTTTTTGTACCATTTTTATTACTCTTTTAGATAAAAGAAAATCAAATCTGTTTTCTATATTATTTGAACATGTGAAGGATATTGACTATAAAATAAATGTGTTAATGAGAATGTATGCCTTTATAAAGAACTGAGCATTTGTAAATCCCCTTTCCACCTCTTGGGACCGTGACTTCTCAGACACAGTCCACATTATACCAGTTGAAATGTCAATTGTGGGCTCATAAATAGAAAAACAGGGCAGAAAGAAGGGTCAATTAAAACTACTAAGACCTGATGTAGTAGCCAGATGGCTGACTTTTCTTTTGATACTATTTCAGGGTATCCAGATTCTAATGTTCTTATAGACTGCTCCAATGGCAAAGCATTAACATTGTTGGACCAGCCCACACCAGTCTGATGGACTTTCAAATTTTAAGCCAGCTGGAAAGAGCCATTCATAGTTCTGGACCACAATTCTGTGTCCTGAGGATAAGCTGTGAGGATAAGCCCAGATGCACTTACTGCATTGTAATCTCTTGGCCACAGAGGGAATATATCCTCTTTTTTAGCATTGCTAAGCTGTTTTCTCACCCCGGGTATATACAATGATGTTGGGCATGGTCTGGAAGTCTATTAATTGAACATGTCACTAGACAGAAAGAAATGGTTACAGGTTCATGATCCAATCTGTAGATGATCCAGGTTTCCCACTTCCTCTATTGCTCTTTTCTGAATGTTCTCTTTGACAGTAAATTCAGTGTTTCTCTATCACTATCAGAAAGAGAGACTGTCACTTATAAGAGCTTGACATCTGTTACTAAAGAAAAAGAAGGGGTAGGAGGGAGATAATTAGACAGATATCTCACAAAGAATTATGTTTACTCAAGAGTTTTGGCCTTAGTCCTAGCTCCTGGGAGGTAATTTCTAGTCTTTGACATTTCATGAGTGAATGGAACCTCTGTGTTAGTCATGGTGGGTCTGTGAAACCAAACCTAATAGCTTGTGCTAACAAGATGACATGTGATGGGCTCCTCAGACCCTGACTGATAATTTAGGCTAAAGAGAACCCACTGTAGGGATTGGTCACTCCACCATTACTAACTGGGTAATTAAATAGTTGAGATTTGGGGTAAAGTGAAATCAGCCTGATGTTCAGGAGTTGTGGCTAGAGATTTAGTTCAACCCTGTGTGCTGCAACTCAATCCATCATGCCTGCTTAAAGGAGCCTGGATAAAATCTCTGGACACCAAAGCTAAATGAACATCCTGGTTTGGCTGTACATTCACATTTTGCTATACTTCAGTGTCAGAAGGATGACATATCCTTTAAGACATGGTAACTGTCTCTAGCACCTTCCTCCCTGTCTCATACTCTGCCCCAAGTAGGTTTCTACTTCTTATTCTTTTGCCAAATAAAATTAATGGTAAGTACAGTGCTTTCCTGAGTACTGTGAGGAAAACTATCAAATATAAGGGTTGTTACGGGAACCTTCACATTTGTGAATGATGTTACACTTGGCAGTCTGAAGGATTATACATTTAATCTTGAGTTTGAGCTAACTCTGGGTAGCACATGGTGTCAAATAAGAGTCCTACAGTAAACATGTACAAAAATGTGTATAATCTTCTATATAGTCATTCTAATACTAAAAGTTTGTCCTAGGTTATAGATATATAATCACTATTATAAAATAGTTTATAACAATAAAATAATTTGTAACAATAACAAATGAAAGACAATGACCAAATAATTCAACTTTTTTTCCACATGAATATTTTAATTGATATTTCTTCTGGCTTAGGAACTAGGTTAGATGCTCAAGGATAGAATATTGTAAAAGATGAATTCCATATACTCTAACAGTAACATAGGAAATAATATATCATTTATTTAGATGAATAGACAATTTTAATATTCTAAGATGACTTCCCTTATAAAGAATAAACTTCTGCCATTGAATCACATAGGAGTGATACCCAGCCCACACCTGGGAGTCCAGAGTAGGTTATTCAAATGTAATGAACAGATCAGAATAAAATTGACTATAAAAACATTAATGATTTTACAAATAAATATATTTAGTATTAGATAAAACAATTTAAAATAAACATAATTAATCACAAAATAAAACAAAAGGTAGGCAATACCAGATTTGGAACCAAAGCTCAGTGATCTTATCAAGAAACCAGTGATATAAAACATATCATTCTGTCTCCTACTCTGCCATCTCCAGCACACTGGCTTTTCAGTCCTGATAAGGATGGTTGCTGCACATCAAAGTCATAATAATCAAGGAAAGAAAGAATAGAGTGGGACCACAGATTTCTGATACTCTACAGATTCTGTCTTTTCATCAGGGGAATCAGTTCAATTCAGTTCAGTTCAGTTCAATTCAGTCGCTCATTTATGTCCGACTCTTTGCAGTTCCATGAATTGCAGCAGGCCAGGCCTCCCTTTCCATCACCGATTCCCGATACTCTAGGGCATTTGCCAGAATGATGTCTTAGGTTGCATCAGTGAGAGGATGCTAAAGTGAGGTTCTGACATAAGGGAACAGGATTTTCATGATTAGCTTAATTTCACAATGATTATACCCCGATACTAATGGAAAGTACTAACAAATTTTCTATCACTTCTGAAATCAAGGAACTTCCACTCTTAAGTAAAATCAAGTAGAATTTGACTACTAACTCACAGTATCTACCAAAGAAACTAACCTCTAATATAAGACATGGTGGATGAATAGAATCAGCTAGAAAAATATGAGCATCAGAGGGACAAAATGAGACAGAGAACACATGAAATATTCATAGAGACAAATCTTGATAATCATACTGAAATACCAACAGTTTGAGATCACAGTGTAAAAGGTGATAGTTGAGAATGAGATTCTGAAAACTCAGAAAGAATCAAATTATAAAATACCACAAATTATGTACATATAATTAAATGTTACTAATGAATCAGAATGAAGAATTTAAAAGATTGTATGAAACATGCCCATCAGTTCAGTTCAGTCGCTCAGTCGTGTCCGACGCTTTGCGACCCCATGAATCCCAGCACGCCAGGCCTCTCTGTCCATCACCATCTCATAGAGTTCACACAGACTCATGTTCATCGAGTCCGTGATGCCATCCAGCCATCTCATCCTCTGTTGTCCCCTTCTCCTCCTGCCCCCAATCTCTCCCAGCATCAGAGTCTTTTCCAGTGAGTCAACTCTTCACAAGAGGTGGCCAAAGTACTGGAGCTTCAGCTTCAGCATCATTCCTTCCAAAGAAATCCCAGGGCTGATATCCTTCAGAATGGACTGGTTGGATCTCCTTGCAGTCCAAGGGACTCTCAAGAGTCTTCTCCAACACCACAGTTCAAACGCATCAATTTTTTAGCGCTTAGCCTTCTTCACAGTCCAACTCTCAAATCCATACATGACCACTGGAAAAACCATAGCCTTGACTAGACAGACCTTACTCGGGAAAGTAATGTCTCTGCTTTTGAATATGCTATCTAGGTTGGTCATAACTTTTCTTCCAGGGAGTAAGCGTCTTTGAATTTCATGGCTGCAGTCACCATCTGCAGTGATTTTGGAGCCCCCCAAAATAAAGTCTGACAACTGCCCCCAATCCCTCCCAGCATCAGAGTCTTTTCCAGTGAGTCAACTCTTCACAAGAGGTGGCCAAAGTACTGGAGCTTCAGCTTCAGCATCATTCCTTCCAAAGAAATCCCAGGGCTGATATCCTTCAGGATGGACTGGTTGGATCTCCTTGCAGTCCAAGGGACTCTCAAGAGTCTTCTCCAACACCACAGTTCAAACGCATCAATTTTTTAGCGCTTAGCCTTCTTCACAGTCCAACTCTCAAATCCATACATGACCACTGGAAAAACCATAGCCTTGACTAGACAGACCTTACTCGGGAAAGTAATGTCTCTGCTTTTGAATATGCTATCTAGGTTGGTCATAACTTTTCTTCCAGGGAGTAAGCGTCTTTGAATTTCATGGCTGCAGTCACCATCTGCAGTGATTTTGGAGCCCCCCAAAATAAAGTCTGACACTATTTTCACTGTTTCCCCATCTATTTCCCATGAAGTGATGGGACCTGATGCCATGATCTCTGTTTTCTGAATGTTGAGCTTTAAGCCAACTTTTTCACTCTCCTCATTCACTTTCATCATGAGGCTTTTTAGTTCCTCTTCACTTTCTGCTAAATGGGTGCTGTCATCTGCATATCTGAGGTTATTGATATTTCTCCTGGCAATCTTGATTTCAAATTGTGTTTCTTCCAGTCCAGCATTTCTTATGATGTACTCTTCATAGAAGTTAAATAAGCAGGGTGACAATATACAGCCTTGACGTACTCCTTTTCCTATTTGAAACCAGTCTGTTGTTCCATGTCCAGTTCTAACTGTTGCTTCCTGAACTGCATGCAGATCCGATGTAGATAAATTAAGGAAAATAAAAGAAATGTATGTACTTTGGAATGTATACAAGATATTTTCTAATATAGTATAGAAAACAGATACAGTTGTGAGAAGATGATAGGATTATAGATGCTATATATATTCACTTATTTTAAATATTTTTGACTTAGTCGATTAAATTAAAATGCTAATTAGTTTCCCAGTGGTACACATTTTTTACTCACAATTTACAATGTAAAGTTTTCAGGTAAATTCTTTCTTTTTTAATTCAAAGTTCAAGCTGTCACATCTTGTTGCATGTATTATGCAATGTGCAAGATCACTCGAGAGGCAAATAAGTCCTGTTTTTATGAATAGCTAGAGATATGCTGCACACAAAAACAATTAGTCCATTAAGTATACAAATATCTAAATGATCTGTGTTCTATTCTTGAAATCTACTTACACAGAGGATAATTATAGAGATAATTAATCTAATTAAAAAGAGTATTGTCTTTAAAAAAAAAAAAAAGATCTAGTGTGTTAGTTACGCAGTCTTGCCCTACTCTTTGCGACTCCATGCACTGGAGCCCGCCAGGCTCCTCAGTCCATGGAATTCTCCAGGCAAGAATATTGAAGTTGGTTACCATTTACTTCTCCAGGGGATCTTCCCAACTCAAGGATCAAACCCGGGTCTCCTGCATTGCAGGCAGGAGTGGCCAGTGAAGCCCACTTCAAAGACACCCGCATTCTAACCCCTAGAACCCGTCAAATTGCCTAACATTCAAAAGTGCTCTTTACACCTGTGATTAGGTTAATGATCTTGAGATGGGAAAAGTTTCCTGTGCTATCCCTGCGGATCGTAAATTTATCAGAAGCATTCTTCTAAGAAGGAGAAGGAGGGGTATTTTACTTCTTGACCCAGTGAACTAGGAGGCAGAGATGGGAGTGGTGTAGCTGCAAACCAAGGAATACAGCCACCAGCAAGTTTAGCTCTTATTAGTGAAAGAAAACTCTATGTATAACCCTGAACTAACTATATATCTGGTGAGCCAGTTACTGCCTTTGAATGGAGG
>SJYC01103302.1:0-40197 GCA_006408675.1 Madoqua kirkii
TGTGTGTGTGTAAAATTTATTAAATTTTTTACAATATTGCTTCTGTTTCATGTTTTGTTTTTTTGGCTGCAAGGCATGTGGGATCTTAGTTCCCTAACCAGGAATTGAACCAGTAGCACTTGCATTGAAAGGCAAAGTTTTAATAACTGGATTGCCAGGGAAGTCCCTGTATATATTTTTAATTAGGAAATTACTGTACATTCCCTACTAATCCAAGATACATCATATTTGCAAACAGAAAATTATGTTAAGTTGAATACTATAAAAATTGTGTAAGTAATAAAATAAATAAATATAGTATATAAATAAATTATAATTAATGAAGATTTACTATGCTTATCAGGAAGAAAAGAAGATTTGGGGTTATTGCTGAAGGTTGATAAAGAAGTGCCAAAGGAGAATCATTCTTTTGAAGATATACCGTTGCACTTTTGGGGGCATGTGGTTGTTTATCTTTCACTCAAATTGCACTTAGAAATAAGTCATAGAACAGAAAAACACCCTTAGGGCTCTGAACATAGAGCAAAGACAGGCAAAATATACATTAAAAAATTCTACCCTGGAAGTGCAAACCAGTGGTTACTGATGAAACACTTCCTTTTTCCCTCTTTCTGGTCTGAAATCTGGCTGTGGTAGAATGAAGATTTAAATGTTAATTTTGCTTCCGTTTTTAAATGTTTATTATATTTACTTTAGCATTTATGGTGATATAGAAGGCAGGCATATCTTTACATTTAACTACTGGTTGCCTTAAAATTGTACAAAAACTTTTGAAGTCAATGTCACATGATTCTACTGAGCTGGACCTGTGAGTCAGTAATATTTGAAGTTAATTAACTCTCCCCTTGAGATCCTCAGCTAGCTCCACTTTGAAAGACAGGCATCTTTCTATAGAAGTTAATTTTCACTGTTTAGTCACTCAGCCGTGTCCAACTCTTTGTGGCCCCATAGACTGCAGAACACAGGCCTCCCTGTCCATCACAAACTCCCAGAGTTTACTAAAACTCATGACCATTGAGTGGGAGATGCCGTCCAACCATCTCACCTTCTGTCTTCCCCTTCTACTCCCGCCTTCAATCTTTCCCAGCATCAGGGTCTTTACAAATGAGTCAGTTCTTCACATCAGGTGGTCAAAGTATTGGAGTTTCAGCTTCAGCATCAGTCCTTCCAATGAATATTCAGGACTGATTTCTTTTAGGATGGACTGGTTGGATCTCCTTGCAGTCCAAGGGACTCTCAAGAGTCCTCCAACATTGCAGTTAAGCATCAGTTCTTTGGTGCTCAGCTTTTTTGCACCTAACTCTCACATCCATACATGACCACTGGAAAACCCATAGCTTTGACTAAATGGACATTAGTCAGCAAAGTAATGTCTCTGCTTTTTAATATGCTGTCTATGTTGGTCATAGATTTCTTCCAAGAAGCAAGCATCTTTTAATTTCATGGCTGTAGTCATCATCTGCAATGAAATGGAGCTAAAAGCCAGAGTAACTAATCTTAACAGTTCGTCAACAGTTTCTTCCCTGCTCCCAAATAATCTTCATTATTTCAATAAGTTTATCAATGTGCTTTTGGCAAATGATGCTTCTTTGTTTCTATTCCAGAATGTTCTAAAACTCCTTTGAACTGCTATGAAATGTTCATTGTAGACACTTTAAACAGATGTACAGAAGTAACTAGGAGGATCCAGCAATGTATGGTAAATGACCTTACAGATTTGGCACAAATAACTGACAAATGCATATAACTAAACAAAGACTGTCCCTATCTACGCAGCTTGCTCAGGAGATGCTGTACAACTGAGAGTCATCCATCAGAGAAGACGGTGCCACCATTAGTTTTAAAGATCACCAAAGACATTTCTTCAACTAATGAATAAATAAATTGCAATTTAGGGTAATTAAATGATGTATGGAGTTCCACAGTCACTTAGTGGCAGAAACCAAGATTTCCTCACATTCAATCCAGGGCTTTCTCATTACATTACACTATAGAACAATCAAAAGGTTATTGATGAGCTATGATCATATAATTCAATCTATGTTGGTCTGAAAATTCAAAATTTTATTGAAGCCAAGTAAAACTAAAGGGATCAAACCAAAATTTTAAAATATTGGAGAGACATAGCATTTAATCTACTACGCAGCTAATAACTATATCTAGAAAGTACACTGTGCATTACTAAGTAATTCATCCTCCTCAGCGACATGAATTATCATGATATACTTTTTGTTTAATAGAAAAAATTGTAGCAAGTAGATATAAGCATATTTTTCTGAAGTGTTTATTAGAGTGGTACAGCAACTACCAGGCAAATATGCTGATAGAAAGGAGTCCTACTTAAAAAAGCAGCTTATTGACTTCTCTTAGAGTTCTTATATGAAAATATAGGGGGAGAGTTATGGAAGAATTTGGTGGATGAAGCAAATGGAATAACCAAAACAAAGCTGGGAAATCAATAGGGTGAGGAGAAATAAAATTACAAAGTTACTGAAAGAAGTGACAGAAGTTTACTTTCTTTAACTTTCTGCCTAGGATTGGTCATGCTGATCACAGCTGGCAATTATTTTAGGAGTGCCTATTGCTCTTACTGGGTCAGGGGAGGCAAATCTTACTCTCTTTAGGAGCTGCTTTTTATGTTATTTTTGTGAATATAGTGAGGACAAAGAAGACCTGCAGCCCCAAAGCATACGGGACTAAAAATGGAAGGCTGACTCCATCTACGTTACTCTTTTATTAAAAAAAAAAAAAAATTTGTCCTGGGAAGGTCAGGGGGTAAATCAGTAAATCACTTCATGGTTTCAGGTTCTTTCCTCAAATCTAATTATCTGAAAAACACAAGCTCAAACAGTCTCTAAGACAACAGTTTGTTTATGTAGGTAGACAACCCTCTTCTCAGGAGAGATCAGCTCAAATGGGCAAGAAGATCATTCAGCAAAAAATTGGAAATGGAGGAACAATTTTCTAAGACTGTCACATCTTCATCTACAGATCTTAAACCATTATGTCAAAAACTGTGCCCAAACCCAATCAGACTCAGGCTTTAAATACTTGATTTCAGCAACTAAAGCCTTAAGCCCTATAAATATTCTTCTCTCTTCCTCTTTAGTAAATTAAATCTCTCTTAGGATGATGTTGTCCATCATCAGAATAAGTTAATAAACTGACCTTTTCTCAGTCAACAGCTCACTTTGTTTTTCTGGTTGGGGAGCTGATGGTTGATGCTAAGAGCAAAGAAAGCTGCTTTTCAAACATGAGAGTTGCAAATACCATATTATTCAGGAGATAGACACATCCTGACGTTCTTGATAGGATTTTAATTTTCTGATTATCTCATCTACCACTTATAAGATGTAAAATATGTAAAATACGTTATGCAAAATATTTATGTCAGACACATCATCATAATCAGCATTTTCTGTCCTTTCTTTTACTAAAACATGCAATTCAGTATGTTAAGGATGATCTAGGGAGAATGTAAATCTGAGTCTGAATATTTTAAAATAAAATACATTTGTCAAAGACCACTGGTGGTTAAAAAGTAAAAGTACCCCAAAGTACTCAACATAAATTTTCAAATCGGAGAACTATAAATACTTTATAGAAAATAGTTTATATATATATATATATATTAGTGGAAGAGCTACTCTAGCTAGAGAAAATATTGGTTCATGAATTTTCTGGAAAGCATACATAATCTTTGCTATTCTAGGAATAGTTGAAAAGCAGGAGAGGGAAAAGTTCTCCTAGATCCTCTTAGGATTCTTGACCGGGTCTGAAAATTATTAGGCAAATTGTGAGAATCACACGGATTTATTTAATACAAGTTTTATGTGACTCTTGAGCCTTCATAAGGAAATGAACACTTGAACAGTTAGACCTGAGTATTTTTTATGTTAGATTTGATAAAGAGTAGATAGCCCTGTAGAAATATGATAGATCAAAGAGCATGAGGTAAGTGAGTGAAAGTGAGTGAAACTTAGCAAGGCCTGTTTCCTGGAATCCTTTTCGGTGTCTCTGTCTTCAGAATAAGGATGTGCCTTTCCTCTGGGCGTAGGTGTAACAGAGCAGGACGCTATGGGGCCTTCCTGGGATAGACCCTCTCCCCATATCCTCTACTTTCATTGCTCACTGTGCTGCTAAGTCGCTTCAGTCGTGTCCGACTCTGTGCAACTCTATAGATGGCAGCCCACCAGGCTCCCCTGTTTCCTGGCATTCTCCAGGCAAGAACACTTTCCTTCTCCAATGAATGAAAGTGAAAAGTGAAAGTGAAGGCGCTCAGTCGTGTCCGACTCCTAGCGACCCCATGGACTGCAGCCTTCCAGGCTCCTCCATCCATGGGATTTGCCAGGCAGGAGTATTGGAGTGGGTTGCCATTGCCTTCTCCGGCACGCCTCTCTGTAGTACCTAGATATAGTATCTGATCCATATTTCTTGAGTAGTTTTACATATGCTAAAACCTCTAGAAGAAATTGACATCTTGACGTCCATGAGCATGTAGCCAACAGATCTACTGGTGTTGAGGACTGATCATGTTGACCCTGTGACACTGCCTTGTCACCATCAGCCAATCAGACAACTGTATGCGAGCAGATCACATGCCCTGCGATTCCCCTGTCTCACCTCGTCTTTAAAAATGGTTTGCGGAAACCTATCAGGGAATTCAGGCTTTTTGAGCCCTAGATGTCCTAACTCTTTCTACGGTGCCTTACACTAAATGCTGCACTTTACTTCAGTACAACCAGGTGTAAGTAGATTGGCTTTACTGCCTGTAGTTGAAGGGACCCAAGTTTGGTTCAGTAACCTAGAGAGGGAATATCTTACAGGAAGAGTTTTAGTTAGAAAACTTATGATCATGAAGAAGAAAACATTTCTGCAAACTATAGATGCTGTGTTTTACAACTTCTTTCTTCACCACTTGAGCAGAGTTGCAGATTAAGTTTGCAAAAAGGTGGACATTCCTATGACTCAATTTATTGTTCCAGGGTTAATGTACATTTTTCTCCAGGGTCTGGTAAATTAACTTTGTACCTTTTGATATTAATAACATGCACTAATAAGTCTTGGCTATGGATAAGAAGACAAGTAATAAATATATTATAAATTACTGAATGTTTCTCTTGATATTTTAAAAATATATATTGAAGCATAGTTGATTTACAATCTTGTGTTAGTTTCAGATATATCCTTCAAATAAAAAGTGCTAGTCACTCATGTCCAACTTTTTGTGACCCCATGGACTGTAGTCCAACAGGCTCCTCTGGCCATAGAATTCTCCAGGCAAGAATATTTGAGTGGATAGTAATTTCTCAGGGGACCTTTCACACAGGTATTGAACCAGGGTTTTCTGCATTGGCAGGCAGAGCAGTTTTTTTACCATTTGAGCCAGCAGGGAAGCCTGCAGGTATATCCTGGGTAGCTTTATATGCAAGATAGCAACAAAAATGGCAAGCTCTTGTATATTCCCTAAATATTCCCTGTTATAAACAATATTATCAACTTTCTATAAATGTTTATTAGTTCTTGTCATCTCTTGTGAGCTCCTTAAGGGCAGATAATTTGTCTGTGATGGTTTATTTTCTTATTAGCACCTAAAAGAGAGTGAGACACATTCCATATGCTCATTAACTACAGATGAAATAAACAAATAAATAAGCAAATACGTGGTGAGCAAATGAGTGGTTAAGCACCAGGCTGGAAATCTGCTCAAGACAAAACTCTATAGTCTAAGATTTTCCATATCCAACTCATGATTTTGTCATAATTAGGTCTGATTTTGTGCGTACTCTGTTTCAGTCATGCCAAACTACCCTTGGTGGTTATATCATTCTCCAAAGGAACCTCACTTTCAGACTTTTCCTTTTTCTATTCCTAGAGCTTGAAAACAGTTTTAATAGGAAATAATCATTTAATACACACTGAATTACATGGATCATAGGAAAGAAAAAATTTTCCTCTAAACTATTAGATTTTTTGAAGAGGTAAGTGAATTATATTGACAAAAACAGATTGGCAAGATGAATATATATATATATATATAGTGTATATGTTTATATTTTTATGTGTACAAGGAATTCACAGAGAAGAAAAACCCAATGTCGTCATTATAGGAGATTTTATATCATTTTAACAAAGGGATGTATATTATAAGGTGACTAAATATATGATGAATAAGATTTTGTTTTTAGTAAGATTTGTTAATTAGGTTTATCTCAGTGTCATCAGCAGTCTTCCCATATAGGTAGGGCAAAATCTTTACAAATGGAAATTTATGTTACATTCACAAAGAGAAATGTTTCCCCTATTTTTAGGCAGGAAGGGGAAGGAAAGAGGGTTCTTTCTGTGTCTGCTATTTTTCAATTGCCGTCAGCTCAGAATACTCTTTATGCCAAACTAGCATATTTTGGAATAGTTTATTTGGATCCCCTCAGAAATTTATTTTTGAGCATTTTAGCCTGAACTTGTTGCAGGAAGGGGGACTCCTTCCAGGGCCCAAAACTAGGCTCTTGTCTAACACTCAGAAATGAATTGTCCGAAGAGACACATATGCTGACAAAGCACGAGATTTTATTGGGAAAGGGTACCTGAGTGGAGAGCAGCAGGGTAAGAGAACCCAGGAGAACTGCTCTGCCAGGTGGCTCGGGTTTATGGTGATGGGATTAGTTTCCGAGTTGTATTTAGCCAATCGTTCTGACTCAGAGTTCTTCCTGGTGGTACACTCCTTGTTCATCCAAGATGGATACTAGAGAAGAATCTGGGGAGGTGGTCGGACCTGTTGTGTCTCCTTTTGACCTTTCCTGAACTCTTCTGGTTGGTGGAGGTTTATTAGTTCCCTGTTCCTTACTAGGACCTCCTGTTGTAAAACAGCTTATGCAAATGGTTTCTATGGTGCCTGGCCAGGGTAGAAGGTTTCAATTAGTGTGCTTCCCTTAACAAACTCATGTGCAGGTGTTATACTTGCACTAGATTACTTGTGTCAGCCTCACATTCTTCAAAAGGATTGATAATTACAAGGACCTATCATATTTTAAATTCCATAATCTCTCATTTGTCTCTGTAGTACATCTGTTTACTCTGATCTCCATAATCCAAGATAAAATAATAGATCTCAGCTAGTCCTTAAGCCTGTTACAGGAAAGTTCTGTGGATCAATAAAAATGCCTTGTATTGAGGGGAAAAAAAGTATAAATCACTTTCGTGGACATATGAAGTGAGAACAATTTGAAAAGAAGAAAATAAAATTATACCTCTGAGCTATATTGGTTTATTTTTCTCCAAGCCTTACTATCTCAGTATGCTGCCTTTACTTCCTGAAAATTAAATTTCCTGTAAGTAGTATGTCATTCCAGGCCTTCTTCAATTGGCCTCTGATATTTGCATATAACTACCATTGAAGTGAATATGGGTTTTGCTTGGCAATTAATCAGTGTGTCAGAAAGCAGTTCCTTGTAGAAAGTAATTCACATGCAGATAGTTTTCTTTACCTTCTTCATTGAATTCCAAAGGAAATGTATGAAGCATCTGGATTTTTGACATCCCTCTGTCTCAATAGCTGAAGTGATAATGTTTTCATTGAAGAGATGTAAAACACCTGGGGTGTTAACATTTAATTGAAGCTTGTTATTTTGAAAGAACAGAAATGAATTTGCACTTTGTCATAATCCATTTCCCTAAAGATTCACTTACTCCACAGAAATCAGACCATAGAACTGTTAACTCATTTGAATTTCAGCCAAATGATCAGAATGCTAATTACCTGACAAATACTAATGTAACTGCAATGAAAACACTGGGAATAACAAACACCACCTTGTGATAAATATATATTTCATTCAACAAAAATACATTTTGTGAATATAATTTTTACTTTTACTCTTTTCTGTCTATAATAACATCTAGCAACATTCAAAGACAAGTGTGCCCAGGATAATCTTCTATCACTGAATTTGATAAAAGGTATATTGTGTTACTGAACTTTCTATATATAAATAAAACACATAATAGCAAGGAACATTTCAACTGGCTATGTGAGGAAAACTTCACAATATTAGTCTTGGTAAATCCTACCATTTTAGAGTAGGGTGTTTCAGATTTTAAATTTTAAAAATAATAACTAAAATTGTCCATCTTCTTTATTATCTGAGTTCAAAACACTAAATAGGAGCTCTGAAATTGGAAGATCTTTATATACAAATATTTAAAATCACATGTACGTGCAATATTATTTTTCCTTTTTATTGCTGATGAGAACTTAGAATATGTGTTGAAGAATTTTTAAGGTAAAATTATAGTGCAGAAATATAAACACATTTCATAAATTTTATTCAGCACCATAATTAATGAGAAAACCAGAAAATATGTAAAAAACAGTTTCAAAGGAGAATTCAAAGGACACGTAAGTAGAGAAAAAAGATACACTGAAGTAAATTTGCAAATAAATGCAAATTTGACCAAAGTCCACAGGGCAATGATCAACTACATTTCCACTGAACAAAGTTCATTTGCATTCCTAACAAAAACAATTATTTGCATTGCTATCAGTTTTCCACAAGTTACAGAGTTGTAAAATATGCTGAAAGACAAAAAGGCTAAAATAATTTCTGAACAATATACTGGTAATTAATTTTGCTCATTTTCAAGTTTTTTATAGTTTTTCTCGACATATATCACTACGAGACTTCAATTTGAGAGGAAAGGTTAATGTTATATTTCACTCTCATGCAGTAAAATTAATGAAAAAAGAATCACAGTCACAATGAGTTGCTTTTCAAGGATGTTTTATCAAATCTAAATTATTGCTGTCTGTTTATATAATGTGTGTGTGTTAGTTGCTCCATCCTGTCACAATCTTTGCACCACCATGGACTGTAGCCTGCCAGACTCCTCTGTTCATGGAATTCTCCAGGCAAGAATACTGGGGTGGGTTGCCATTCCCTTTTCCATGGGATCTTCCCAACCCAGGGATCAAACCTTCGTCTCCTGCATTGCAAGCAGATTCTTTACTGTCTGAGCCACTAGGGAAGCCCACTATGTGAATGTTTCCCCAAAATTCTACAGTGTGGAGAATTTGGTTTATTTGTCTAAACTCATATTTAAGGGATAATATTTATTAATAAATCTTTCCTCCAAATTTTAATGCAATCCACAATTCATAAAAAGTTAGAACTTCTACTTCAGAACAAAATTATTCTGATCTATTTGTTTTCCTGACATAATTTTATTTAATCTTTTGGACTATTTTTATAGCAGGGAAGATAGTAGGATTACCACAGAACTCAAGGATACTGGAGCAACAAGCAGATTTGTCTGAAAATCATGCTGGGAGTTACATTGGGTTTCTGGACACTGAACTATTTGGGACCCCTATTTTTCCACTCACGACTCATTACATACAAACTGAGTGCATCATAGTTGAACTTCTCATAGGACTGATGATTTTTCTGTATCCCAAGAAGCCATATTGACACCTATCAGACAATTCCTGCAAAACATGGCTGTCTGGCACGTCATATTCTGCCCTGGCTGTCTGGCACTACAGCAAACAGTCTGATTACCTGCCAATTGCTCTATAAGGAGAAAGAGCAATGGCCTGATCAAGTGCTTTTCCTGGAAGGCAGATACATACTACATGTCCTGTGAGAGTCCTGGCATAATGCCAGCCCATGTAATTATATTAAGTATCAGAAGACCTGTGCCTTTGAGCCTTGCTGAACCTTGGCTGCCAAGTTTCTTCATAAAGAATATTCCAATTCCTTAACCGAAGCTGTAGATATTATGGAACTTTTGATCAGCGCTAGGAAAGCTTGTATTTTTTCCAACATATGAGAGAAGTAATGATTATAAAGTGAACAAATGTATAACCTAATCACCATCATACATATATATGTATATATATTCCCTGATTTTCATGATGTTTATGAGTTTGCTGAGAAAAGAAATTGTGTGAGATCTTTGGGTGTTTGGCAGGGTGGCTCAGTGGTAGAGAATCTGCTTCCAATGTAGGAAACGCTGTTTGGATACCTGGGTCAGGAAGATCCCTCAGAGGAGGAAATGGTGACACACTCTACCGTTCTTGCCTGGAGAATCCCATGGACAAAGGAGTCTGGTAGACTATAGTCCATGGGGTTGTAATGAGTCAGAAATGACTGAGCAACTGAGCAGGAAGTACAGTGAACTTGGGGGAAGCAGTGGTAGGTAGGACTCCAAGGCCCCTGGTACATGGTCACTATTGGAAATGAGACAAAGATAGCCATCAGGACTCAGCAACTGGGTTGAATTTAGAGAGAAGGATATCATGTGTGTCATTACATCCTTGACTCCGGCAATACAGCAGCATATGCAGAGAGTGAGCAAGAAAGGATTGCTTATTAAAAAAAAAAAAAGTTTTATTTAAGCCTTGGCACAGGGGGCATTCTGATATAGCACCCTAACAAAGAAAATGGACCATAAAGTGATACATTTCCTGACCCGTACTATGAAATAACTGCAGGCTGTCCAGCACTAGAAGTCCTTGTCACGTGCCTGAGATGAGTGACATTTGTAAGAGCAGACTGAGGGAGATCAGTCGCAAGATGAAAAGAAGTACAAGTGAGCTCTGAGCCATCTCCAGGAGCAGCCCAGCAGCAATGAACAGAACAAGTATTTGGTTTGCATTTAACAACAGAATGTCAGCAGTTCAAGCCAGAGATGACAGGAATCTTAAAGACAAGCTTAAGAACAATAATTTGACCTTCCTATGCAGAAATGTTTGCCTGCATCAACATATAAACATAGCTATGGACTTTTACAGGAAGACTTACTTTTCAGTTCAGTTCAGTTCAGTTAAGTTGCTCAGTCCTGTCTGACTCTTTGCAACTCCAAGGACTCCAGCATGCCAGGCCTCCCTGTCCATTGTCAATTCCCAGAGGTTACTCAAACGCATGGCCTTTTAGTCAGTGATGCCATTCATCTCATCCTCTATCGTCCCCTTCTCCTCTCGCCTTCAATCTTTTCCAACATCAGGGTCTTTTCCAATGAGTCAGTTCTTCTCATCAGGTGGCCAAAGTATTGGAGTTTCAGCTTCAACATCAGTCTTTCCAATGAACTTTCAGGATTGATTTTCTTTAGGATGGACTGGTTGGATCTCCTTGCATTCTAAGGGACTCTCAAGAGTCTTCTTCAACACCACAGTTCAAAAGCAGCAATTCTTCCGCACTCAACTTTCTTTATAGTCCAACTCTCACATCCATACGTGACTACTGAAAACACCATAGCCTTAACTAGATAGACCATTGTTGGCAAAATAATATCTCTGCTTTTTAATATGCTGTCTAGGTTAGTCAGAATTTCTCTTCCAAGGAGTAAGTGTCATTTTATTTCATGGCTGCAATCACCAACTACAGTGATTTTGGAACCCAAAAAATTAAAGTCTGACACTGTTTCCACTGTTGCTCCATCTATTTCCCATGAAGTGATGGTACCAGAAGCCATGATCTTAGTTTTCTAAATGCTGAACTTTAAGCCAACTTTTTCACTCTCCTCTTTCACTTTTATCAAGAGGTTCTTTTGTTCTTCACCTTCTGCCTTAAGGGTGGTGTCATCTGCATATCTGAGGTTATTGATGTTTCTCCCAGCAATCTTGATTCCAGCTTGTATTTCTTCCATCCCAACGTTTCTCATGATGTACTCTGCATAGAAGTTAAATAAGCAGAGTGACAACATATAGCCTTGATGCACTCCTTTTCCTATTTGGAACCAGTCTGTTGTTTCATGTCAGTTCTAACTGTTGCTTCCTGACTTGCATACAGATTTCTCAAGAGGCTGGTCAGGTGGTCTGGTATTCCCATCTCTTTCAGAATTTTCCACAGTTTATTGTGATCTACACAGTCAAAGGCTTTGGCATAGTCAATAAAGCAGAAATAAATGTTTTTCTGGAACCCTCTTGTTTTTTCAATGATCCAACAAATATTGGCAATTTGATCTTTGGTTCCTCTGCCTTTTCTAAAACCAGCTTGAACATCAGGAAGTTCACGGTTCATGTATTGCTGAAGCCTGCCTTGGAGAATTTGGGGCATTAATTTACTAGCCTATGGGATGAATGTAATTGTGTAGTAGCTTGAGCATTCTTTGGCATTGCCTTTCTTTGGAATTGGAATATAAACTGACATTTTCCAGTCCTTTGCCCACTGCCGAGTTTTCCAAATTTGCTGGCACATTGAGTACAGCACTTTCACAGCATCATCTTTTAGGGTTTGAAATAGCTCAACTGGAATTCGATCACCTCCACTAGATTTGTTCATAGTGATGCTTCCTAAGGCCCACTTGACTTTGCATTCCAGGATGTTTGGCTCTAGGTGAGTGATCACACCATTGCGATTATCTGGATAGTGCAGATTTTTTGGACATTTCTTCTGTGTATTCTTGCCACCTGTACTTAATATCTTCTGCTTCTGTTAAGTCTATACCATTTCTGTCCTTTATCGAGCCCATCTTTGCATGAACTGTTCTCTCGGTATCTCTAATTTTCTTGAAGAGATCTCTAGTCTTTTTCATTCTATTGTTTTCCTCTATTTTTTTGCACTGATCACTGAGGAAGACTTACTGTTAATACAATGTAAATGACACAGTCCTACTGTATACAGCTAGCTCTTTCAACTTCTTAGGTGTATCTTGGATGTCTTTCCAAATCAGTACCTGTGCATCTTCACACTCCACATTTGCAGAGCAGTGTCAATGTCAGGGTTCTCAACATATAGAAAACACCCTCACTTTAGCTTTTTACTTGTGGTCCCCTTAGCCTGGAAGACCCTCTCTCCATCTATATAGACTACATAACTTCTTGATACAGATCTCTTCTTAATCACCTCTAAGCTCTCTTTTATATGTAGTTCTCCATTCTCAGGCCGTTCTCTGTCGACTTTTTCTCACTACACTTTATTCACTGGCCCTACTTCGTTTTTCTTGATAGCACTTAGTACCAGTCTCCTTGACATTATGTATTTATCTGCTAATTGTTTACCTTTATTTCTAAAATGTGAGCTTCAGGATGATAAAGATTTTGTAGGCATTATCACTACCTTGTTCTTTATGGCCTAATATAAATTTGATTCTCAATAAATATTATTGAAAAGATAAAAACAACAATTACTTACTTTGCTGATTATCAATGGTGTGTCTTTCTGGTAACCAAACTTATTCTTCATACATAAAACTGGGGATAACAATGTTACCTGTCTCTTATGGTAAATGTAAAGATAAAAACTCTATTTTGTAATTATAATAGTTAACACTTACTATGTACTGAACAGACTTCACTTATAAGCTTCTCTCCAACCTATAAAATAGAGACTTAGCTAAACCCACTGTGGATGGGTAAACTGAGGCTCAGAGTTTGGAAGTGATAGGGATACAATTGCATCCCAGTCACATTCTAGAATATTCTCCCCAAAACCACACTATGCTACTCCCTAAATACATGTACCAGCTGAAGATGATGAATGTCACTGGTAACATTATTGTTGTGATTTGTTCATTCTTTTCATGATCATATAATGTTTTTATGATTTTATTTAACAGTTTTCTAACTTTTATTTATTTCAGCTACTTTCATTTTAATAAATTATTATAAGCAATGCCTCCACAGAATCTCTGTACATCTGTGTGTATCTGAGAAAATATACCTGTAAAAGAAAATTTCTAAAAGTATAATACATAGGTCAAGTCTTTTAAATTTTGATATATTTTTACCAGTTTACATTTTTAAGAGATTCCATTTTTATCCTTTGAGTCTCACATGGATTTGTCTCTTGGTTTTGCCTTTATTTCCATCTTCATTACTTCATTTTACATGAAAAGTTTCCAAGTTACTATTCAGAATTTATAAACTCATAATTTCCTTTGAAAATCAAAATGAGTTTGTCCTACTTATTTCAATGCCCAGACTATTTTATTTGAAATTGCTCTTTTCTTTAAGAAACTGTTATATCTTTGCTTTGTTATGTCTTTCATTTGATCCCAAAAAGAACCTTTCGTGTTTCGTATTTTCTAATGAATACAGCTCTGAAGTCTAGGCCATGTGCTCTTGATATTTCTAAGTGATTACAAATGGTCTCAACAAATTCTAAGCTATCCATACCAATAAATATTGGGGGGAGGGGTGGTTTTCTAAAGTGTTCAGAGCAAAGGGAACTTCTGAGTGTTTATTAAACTGCCATAAATATGCTCTCTGACTATATTATTTCACAAAATATTTAGGCAAAAAAAAAATTAAATATATATATATCACCTGGAGGACCAAAGTTTACTCAAGGAACACAGATATCTCACAGGTGAGATATTCAGATCCTAAGTATGATCTCTAGTCCATTGAAGGGGCAGCACAAGTGACTATTATCCCTTCTTGAAGAAGACATTCTAACTTGAAGAAGACACACCCTAACTATTTGGCTTCCCAGGTGGTGTGGTGGTAATAAATCCACCTGCCAATGCAGGAGACATGAGAGACATGGATTCGATCCCTAGTACAGGAAGATCCCCTGGAGGAGGAAATGGCAACCCAGTATTTCTTGCCTGGAAGACTGCACGGACTAAGGATCCTGGTGGGCTATAGTCCATGGGGTCACAAAGAGTCAGACATGACAGAGCACACATACACACACAGCTCTCATTGCAGAGATTATGGAATACTTGTATAAAAATTGAAAACATTTGACAAGCAGTTATGGCTCAAGATTACACTTAGCATTTCTGAATGGAATACAGCACCTATAAGATGTGAACTTGTATAAACAAAATATGAAATTTGGCTACAAAGATCTAACTGCTATCACTTTTCTAGTGAACCTTTTCAAAAGATACTTGAGGAAGTTTGTCAACATAAATTATCCAAGTATTTGGGAAGCATTACAAAGTACTACTTGCAATGAGTGTGTAGAATAAATGATATACAGATTCCATGTATTTGATTGCTTCTTTAACTTTTGTACAAGCAAGCAAGCAAGCAAGGAATGTGTGTGTATGTGTGTGTGTGTATGTATTCCTCTGTGGGGAATTGTTTAAAATTCAGAATGGATGAACCTTTAAACATTCCAGCTATTTATTATCAATAGAATCAATTTTCACTGAAATAAGCACAAGAGACTTGCTTTGCCAAAAGTTTTAAAATAATACGTAACAAAATTCAATGCACAGGAAGTCTTTTGACAATTTCTCATCTCATAGTTTCTGTGTGTAGTACAAGCTTAGCTTAATATTGAGCTAAAAATAAGGAAGAAAACAACTCTGGCATTTTCTTTTTTATCCTCACCACCATCTTCTTAGTTCAAGCCCTGATTATTTGTGCTAAGCCAGTTGTACTGGCCTCCTCTCTCTTCAGAGAGCTACAAATTGTTTGCATTTGACAGTAAGTCTACTTTACCCCCAGTGAAAGGTACACCAGTTCAGTAAGTAAAAACACAGAATTTTATCTGAGCTATAACTCTTTTACTGCTTTTTATGTGCCCACATTATATACAAAGCATTATCAAGGATGACTTTATTATGCATTAGTTTCCTGAGAGATTCATCTAGTGAACTTAACACACATTTCACTTTTCTGACATAGATTACTTTGATATTTCTGCCACATAGCACTTTGATAGTTTCATTTTTTTTTTAAACTATGTGGATCTGAGGAACCTAAGGGAACACTTCCTAAAAAACGTAGAGATAAATGAATTTTCGTTTGCAAGCCTTCATATTCATGATATTCTATTAATTTGAAAACATGTACATATCAGTAGTAGGAAACATCTACTATATGAAAGACATTGCTGAATGTGTTGGGGGAAATAAAAAGCTTTAGAAATTGTGATCCTTATCACAGAGAGCTCACAATTTAGTTAACATGATTTTACAGGGTTACATAAAAATAACATTTAAAGGGGGTGTATAATTTGGCAAGAGGTGATAGATGTAGACAATGAATATTATAAAAATTCAGAGGACAAAGAGAATACTTAGTACTTTGCAGCTGAAAAGTCTTTTGATTCCCCATCTTCAACAGAATCACTCTGCTTTTATCTATTTTATTTGTTTATGCTCCTGGCTAAGATTTCATCTAAAGAGAGGATTCTATGGAAAACATAAGTTTGAAAATCACTGTTCTTACCATCAAGTGAAGCTGTGGGAAAGATTTTTAAAACAATATTTGATAATCTAACATGTATGCATATGCTTGTTTTCATGATGTATCATATGGCACTTTGGGAGCATGTTGATTTACTTCCCAAACTGCAATGCCAGTTTTGTTTTGTTTTGTTTTTAATCCATCAACCACCGGCCATTGCCTACAGAGTAAAACTCAAAACTTTTTAGCAAAGCACATTCCCCACACATCAGGCAAAGTTCTTCTGGCTCCAGTGTTTCTTTCTCTATTCCATGTTTTCAAATTTCAATCTAATACCTGATATCACAATCACAGATTCCTAGGAGATTTCTATTTTTTTAAAAAAAATTTAATTTCTATCTTTCAAATAAGAAAACTGAAGTTCAGTATGGTCATTCACCAATAGATAAGAGGCTATCATATAAGCTAATGTTCTTCCACTTGTAAAGTGTCATCTGCTTGTGTCCAACTCTTTGTGACCTCATGGACTGTAGCCCTTCAGGCTCCTCTGCCCATGGGATTTTCAGGCAAGAATACTGGAGTCAGTTGCTATTTCTTACTCCAGGGGATCTTCCTGACCCAGGGATAGAATCCATGTCTCTTGCATCTCCTACATTGGTAAGTGGATTCTTTACCACTGCACTGCCTGGGAAGCCCAAGTAAAGATAGGTTATTTCCTTAAATAGGCTACTGCCCATGAGTCATCACCTCTACCACCCCAATGCTAAATCAATAACTCTTGCTCAATATATGTTGCTTAACTGAATAACAAGCAGAAATGGGATATAGAAGAGAAATGTATGGTAAAATTCCACCCCCAAGCTTACCTCCTTAAGACAGGGAACATGGCATAAAATTGTCAAAGCGCTTTCCAATCTTTCAGTGAATGTTCTCTAGTGAAGAATACAGTCTTCCAATCTTTGGTGGTCTCTGAAAACTACTCCTCTATTAATCTCAGAGGAAGACTATTAAAACTGTGAGACCAACAATTTGAGAGTTCTTGGTATCCCCTCTGAAGGCTGAAGTTGCTAATGTCACAGCTTTCTAGAAGGTTCTATGAATGTTGTGAGCAGGCGAGGATGGAAGGAGAAGTAAAGAAAGGGTACATAATGCATGATCTCATCAAAAGGGCCTACAGTGAGGTCTATTCTTTTGTAGCTGACAAAGTATATTCCCTTATTTCACGAATAAACTGAGGCAGAGGAAACCCTTATATTAAATTCTATGTTGGTCATTTTAAACAAAAAGCAATAGATAAAGCACCAGTTTTACACAGTTCACATTTTTGACAGTGTTTCCAAAGAGATACATTTTTATCCAGTAAAGTTAATATTTACAAAAACAAAACAAAACAAAACAAAACTCCTTCAGTTGACACATTGGATTTTTAGATAGTGCTTGACAAGCTCATTTAATATCTCGCAACTCCCCAGGTAGGGCTTAAGAAATTACTTTTATATTGTGTGCCAACTCAGGATAACACAGGCCTTTGTAGACAGCATGCTTGCAGTCAACAAATCTAGGGGAAAAAAAACAAAACATATATACTCTCTATTAAGAAATGCAAAGTAGAACTGGAAAGAGTTCTACTTTTTCCACACTTAATAAAACAACAGCAATCTATTTCTACGATCAAGTTAGATATATGCAAAGCTTTTCTCCTCAAGAACACATGTGTGCATATGTGTGTGTGCACTCAAATGTAGTTTCCATGGAATCAGGGGCTTTTGAGGCAGTGATGGAGAATTTTATGAAAATCTGTAATCCAGCAAGGTGAAATGCAAAAGATAATCTTAACTGAATCCTCCAATTTATTTGGCTTACAAAAATAAAAGAACAGTGACACACATATTATACATCTTAATTTGTCACCAATTCATAAAATTTTCTCAAATCTTTCCTGTGTGTGTCTGTGTGTGTGTGTGCACACTTAGTCCTTCAGTCGTGTTTGACTCATTGTGACCCCATGAATTGTGTCTCACCAGACTCCTCTGTCCAAGGGGATTCTCCAGGCAAGAATACTAAAGTGGGTTGCCATACCCTAGGGGATCTCCTCAACCCAGGGATTGAACTCAGGTCTCCCACATTACAGGCAGATTTTTTACCATCTTAGCCACCAGGAAAGCCCAAATTTTCTCTACTATTACCTAAGTACAATATGCCTATGAGTTTTTATCTTTAATAAGCAACTTGGAATTGTTTATTAAAGAAAAGGTTTTGTTTTGCTATGAGAGTTTTTTTTTAAAAAAGGCATTTTATCCTTAGTGCAAACTTTTGCTTCTGGATGAGAGGCTGTTGCACCTTAGTAAAACTGGCAACCCTTCAAAAAGTTTCTGAAAGTAACTGTGGTATTTGAAGATGAAAAGGATGAAGGCATTGCATGCATTCTGTCCTGTAAACCTTAGGGGTAAATCTTTTGATGTTCAAATGAGAGAATCTTAAGTTTCTTTATCTTTCTACTTTTAAAATACTCTCCATGAATTCTTTTTATAAACACTACATTTTCTATAGTGAAGCACTGCGATTTTATATGCAGACTAGATGATAAGTATGCTGTTTTTGAATGTCAATGTCTCATTACATCTATTTTTCATATCTCTACTGAGGCAGAGTGTTTCAAAGTAAGCAGAAATCTTGAATATTAGTAATTACATTAGGGAATTAAAATAGCTTATGAAATTCAATGTCAAGTATTTACTGCCCATCCGCTGGTCCATTATCAGTCAGCATTTTGTTATCATTTGAAAATGAACAAAACTTAAAATTCTAGCCTATTGGTTTTCTATTAAGCACCCAAGACAAAATATCTGAAAGAAGTTATATGGAACCTGAATTGTCTCTACAGTGTAAACCTCACTCACAGAGAAGATCCAGTCTTCTGCAAATCCCCACGTATGTCATACAAATATTTCTTGATTTCTTGAGAGAGTCTGATGAGTTCCCCACAACTTATCCTGTCTTTCATGGTCACAAGGCTAAGGCACTTGGTGATACTGTGACACATTGATGAGGAGTAGCTCTTCCAGTACCAAGTGCTGAGCACAAAACATCCTTAGGGATTGCTCTGAAGCATCTAATTAGACATTCTGAAAAGAGGACATATTATTTTAATATGGTCAAATACACAAAAAGGTAGAAAAGATAATGTCACCTCTGTGTGTCATCTAGCCAGGTAAAGAAAAGGTTACTAAATACATTTGAAGACCCTTGTATAATTTATCAGTATACTCTTTTCCATATCATTTGCATTATGTATATTTTCATTATGTGCCTACAGTTAATAGATTCAAGAGATCAGATCTGGTAGACAGAGTACCTGAAGAACTATCAATGGAGGTTCCCAGCATTGTACATGAAGTCAAGACCAAAATCATCCTCAAGAAAAAGAAATAAAATAAGGCAAAATGATTGTCTGAGGAGGCTTTACAAATAGCTGAGAAAAGAGAAGTGAAAGGTAAAGGAGAAAGGGAAAAATACACCCAGCTAAATTCAGAGTTTCAAAAAATAGCAAGGATAGATAACAAAGTGTTCTTAAGTGAACAATGCAAAGAAATAAAGGTAAACAATAGAATTAGAAAGACTAGAAATCTCTTCAAGAAAATTGGAGATACAAAGGGAACATTTCATGTAGTGCTGGGCACAATAAAGAACAGAAACAGTAAGGACCTAACAGAAGCATCAGAGATTAAGAAGAGATAACAAGAATACAAAGGAGAACTGTATAAAAAAGGTCTTCATGACCCAGATAACCACGATGGTGTGATCACTCACCTAGGGCCAGACATCCTGGAATGTGAAGTCAAGTGGGCATTAGGAAGCATCACTACAAACAAAGCTAGTGGAGGTGATGGAATTCCAGCTGAGCTATTTCAAATCCTAAAAACTGATGCTGTGAAAATGGTATAGTCAATATGCCAGCAAATTTGGAAAATTCCGCAATGACCACAGGACAGGAAAAAGTCAGTTTTCATTCCAAGCTCAAAGGAGGACAATGCCAAAGAATGTTCAAACTATTGCACAATTGCACTCATTTCACATGCTAGCAAGGTAATACTCAAAATCCTTCAAACTAGGCTTCAACAGTACATGAACCAAGAAATTCCAGATTTTCAAGCTGGATTTAGAAAAGGCAGAGAAACCAGAGGTCAAATTGCCAAAACCTGCTGGATCACAGAAAAAAAAAAAAAAAAGAGAGAGAGAGAATTTCAGAAAAACGTCTACTTCTGCTGCACTGATTATACTAAAACTTTTTGACTGTGTCAGTTCAGTTCAGTCACCAAACTGTGGAATATTGGTAAAGAGATGGGAATACCAGACCACCTAACCTGCCTCCTGAGAAACCTGTATGCAGGTTAAGAAGCAACATTTAGAACAAGAAATGGAAAAATGGACTTGCCTCAAATTGAAAAAGGAGTACATCAAGGCTATATATTGTTACACTGCTTATTTAACTCCTATGCAGAGAACATCATGTGACATGCCAGGCTGGCTGAATCACAAGCTGGAATCAAGATTGCTGGAAGAATTATCAACAACTGCAGATATGCAAATGATACCACTATAATGGCAGAAATTGAAGTGAAACTAAAAAGCCTTTTGATAAAGGTGAAAGAAAATTAAGATCATGGCATTTGGTATTATCATGGCAAATAGATGGGGAAAAATGAAAACAGTGACAGACTTTATTTCTTGGGCTCCAAAATCACTGTGGATGGTGACTGTAGCCATGAAACTAAAAGATGCTTGCTCCTTGGAAGAAAAGCTATGACAAACCTAGGAAGCATATTAAAAAAGCAGAGGCATCACTTTTGCTGATGATGGTAAGTATAGTCAAAGGTATGGTTTTTTCAGAGACCATGTACAGATGTGAGAGTTGGACAAGGCTGAGCAGCAAAGAATTTATGCTTTCTAGTTGTGGTGCTGGAGAAGATGCTTGAGAGTCCCTTGGGGCTGCAAGGAGATCAAACCAGTCAATTTCAAAGGAAGTCAACCCCAAAAATTAATTGGAAGGACTGATGTGAAGCTGAAGCTCCAATATTTAGTCTACTTGATGTGAAGAGCCAACTCATTAGAAAAGATCCTCATGCTAGGAAAGATAAAAACCAAGAGGAGAAGAGGACAATAGGAGGTGAGATGTTTGGATGGCATCACCTACCAAATGGGCATTTTGAGCAAACTCAAAGAGAGAGTGTAGGGCAGTGAAGCCTGGTATGCTGTAGTCCAAGGGTTCGCAAAGAGTGGGACATGACATAGCGACTGAAAAATAATAATTTTGCATGAGTTAAATATCACATAAATATCATATAAATGACATCCCAGTAAATGTACTTCTGTCTTTGTGTTTATCCCCTCAGCATTGTTTTTATTTCACTTAGTATTTTTTTCAATATTAATTTTGCTCACCTTTCACTCTAGTTAACTCATTTTCATTAAAATTTATCTTTTCCTTGTATATTTTACCAGATTTACTAAAATCTAAAGCAATTGAGACAGTGTACCATTGGCTTCCCTTGTGGCTCAGAAGTAATGCAGGAGACATGTGTTCAATACCTGGGTCAGGAAGATCCCCTTGAGAAGGAAATGGTAATCCACTGCAGTATTCTTGCCTGGGAAATCCCAAGGACAGAGGAGACTGGTGAACCACAGTGCGTGGGGTAGCAAAAGAGTCAGACAAGTCTTAACAACTAAACAACAACAATGACCACTGGCACAGCTGTAGATAGACTATACTATTGTTGGTAACTTGGTATATGGCACAACAGTTATAGCTCAGTAGGGTGAAAACTGGCTGATGTAAGATGGTTGGAAAAAGTGCTTATTGTCATGGAAAAAAATTTCTACCATATAATATATAACACATCCACAACAAATTCAAGTGAAGACAAAAATTTTGATAAGTAAATACTTGGTACTCATCACATAACTTTGGGATTCACTGATGGCTTTGTAATGGGCCACCTTGCCAGGCTAAACTGCATTTCCCCATATTTTATTCCCTGCGTCCTGTTGGAATAAGCTGCAAGAGAGACTTTCTGCTCTTCTCACAGGAAAGCAGCAGCTGGACCTGCAGTAACTCCATCTTCCCTCGATTCTTTTCTTCAGTTCTCTGACTGTTCGGTTAGTTGTGTGTGCCTATTTCCATGACTAAGGGCTCCAGCTTCTGCTCTATACCAAGCAAATACTCAGTCACTGATATCAAGACAATGAAAAAGACATATGTTTTGGTCCATCTTTGTGGGGTTCTAGCCCCTCCTGTGCAATTCTGCCTGCGAGAGTCTACTTAACCAGTAGACTTCAAGTTCCAAAATCAGACAAAGAGATAGTCTTTCCAGAGATGGCTTAGACCACATGGATCAACCTCTACTGAAGTCAGAGTTGCATTATCCTCTGGAAAGTTTCTCAGCCCTGAATTGTGCTGTTGTGGTGTTGTGGGTGTACAATGATAAAGAGGCTGGGTGTGACCCCTGTCATGACATTATAAACTTGAGTTTTAAATTGCCACGGTGAAGATATTCTATAAAAATATATTAATATGTTGTCTCCACTTTTCAGGCATGGTTTTGATTATGTGTTGAATTGCTAAGATTTTTTAAGAGGAGAATTTTAAATTTACAGTTATGAGTGTCTAAACATTGTGGCTTGTACACTTATATTTTTTATGTTTAAAATATTACCTCAGTTTTTCTAAAAAATCATTTTCTTTCATGATTCATTCTTTCTTATGAAATTATATTTCATTTTCTAAATGAAACAAATAAACAAGTGGTGTTTTACCTCAAAATTCAAGTTTGTTACTTAGGAAATCATATCTGCTATCAAAATGTACCCAGGAAATTCCAGAGTCTAAAGCAATTTTTAACAAGGACAGAAAATAATAAGGGCTGTTCCAAGTTAAATCGTTATCGCTTTCCATCTGCTGGAACTGTGGATTTCTTAAAATTTAACTTTCAAAGTTTGAAGCTGAAAGGAAGATAGCACGGTTGATCACAGATTCTAATATCCCTTTCTTCCCATGCTTATCAGAGTCTTCCTGCCCAGCTCATGTTGTATTCTTTCTACTGTAGTAATGAGGCAAATATTGACATAAGCTAGCATTATGTCTCACCTCTTCTTACTTTGCACTCTATCAAATTAGCAAGCACAACAAACTGATTTTAATTACTGACATGGACACTCCTTTTCTTCCTCATACTTACCCCACTGCCTCTGAGATTTTATACATACTCCTTCTTCTATCAGAGATATTGCCTCTATTTTTCATGACAGGGATCACACCCAGCCTCTTTATCATTGTACACCCACAACACCAAAATGGCACCATGTCTGTCAAGGACAGATAATAAGCATGAAATGAAATCCTCATTGATCAATTCTTGATATGATCTTAATGCCAATCTGTATTTCCCCTCTAATCAGCCACCTTCCCTTAGAAGCCTTTCTCCACTCAAATTTCATGAATGTATATCACATCTTCCTCCCTAATTTGCAACACACAACAGAAATCGTCTTACTAAATTGATTCTGGTTCTTCTCCCTTTACCACTTTTATTAAAGAGAAGTAGTCTTTCTCTCCCCTTATAATTGTTATGTATACATTGCTACAACTGTAATGAAGAGAAACTATATATCAATCAGGCTCTTGCCAGGAACTAGGTATGACATTAAAGTTGTATACTTCTTCTGAAAGTGAAGTTGCTCAGTCATGTCAGACTCTTTGTTACCCCACGGACTGTAGCCTTTCAGGCTCTTCCATCCGTGGGATTTTCCAGGCAAGAGTGCTGGAGAGGATTACCATTTCCTTCTCCAGGGGATCTTCCCAACCCAGGAATCGAACCCAGGTCTCCTGCATTGCAGGCAGACACTTTACCATCTGAGCTTAACAAACAGAATATTTATGAAAGTATAGGCAGGATTTAGAAAAGCGTAACTTTTCATAAAGTGAAATACTTTGGGGCAAGTAGCACTGTTAGCACACTTAGGTAGTGATCAGGAGGGAGAAGGCATCCTTATCACCAGAGACAGAGAGTGTAGAAACAAGAAGATTATATAAACAAACCTATTACTTCTTCATCATTTATCTATCCTAAGTGCAAATATCTTTATCTCATACATTCCTCTCAGATTTACTGTTTCGTCTGTTAAAAAGGTGTAAGTCCTCCCTGATATGGCCATTTCTTTGATTCAGACCTCTCTGGGGTTCCTCTACTTATGTAAATAACTAAATTTGTTTTCCTCCTGTTAATCTGTCTTTTTATCTCAAACAGTTTTCAGTCAAGAACCTACAAGGATAGAGGAACAATTTTTCCTCCCTGTTAGAAGTCTCTCAAGAAAGGGCTTGAGAATGTACAACAGAAACAGAATTAAAAGGTCAAGACGAAATCAAGATAAGATAGGGTAAAAATACTAGATGATGATTAACTCAAGTGTATGAAGTTCTTATTTCACCAACAGTCAGAAAACATTCATTGAGCCTTTCTTATGTACTCTCTCAGAGAGAGAGTTTCATCAACTTGAGTCCTTTAATCTTGACATCAACCCAATGAGATAAGAAATTCCAGTTTTACAAGGGAGGGTGCCAATGATGAGAGTGGTTACTGACTCATCTAAAGTCATCCAGCTAGTAAGTGGCCAGGCAGAGATGATAGCTAATTACTTCCCTTCTCCAGAAGTCTCCTCCCAGCTTTACTGAGTTATGACTGACAAACAAAAATTCTATATATTTGAATTATACAATGTGGTAGTTTAATATACATGATGAAATGATTACCACAAGCTAATTAACATATCCATCACAGAATATAGTAATCATTATGTGTGTGTATGTGTTAAAATATTTATTATATACTCTCCTAGCAAATGTCAAATACATGAATGATACAGTGTTATTAATTATAGTCATTGTAGTATACATTAGATTTCCATAACTTATTTATTTTATAACTTAAATTTATACCCTTTGAACAACTTCTCCCTATTCCCTCCACCTCCAACCTCTTGGCAATCACCATTTCACTCCCTGTTACTATGAGTTGGAAGTTTTTTAGATTTATTCTACAAGTGAAATCACACAATATTTGTCTTTCTGTGTCTAATTTGTCTCTCTTAGTATAATGCCTTCAATGTCCATCCATGTTGTCAGAAATGGTAGAATTTTCTTCTCTTTAATGGCCAAATAATATCCCATTGTGTATCTATTCACAAAATAGATCATTTAATCATTTGGGCAAAAGTCTTCTCTTCAACAGGTGATTCATTTTCCCCCTTCCCCAAATAGATGGCTTGGATATTCTCTAAGGTGACTCCCCTTTGCTACCCTATCCCTTCTCTATCATGACAAGCAAGCATAAGTTAGGGTAAAACAAAGTCTTTCTTGGCCATTAGACCTCATGTTCCATGTTCCATTCTCCATCTCCACATGCCTAATGCCTTTGATACAATCTCATTATTTCCTAAGCTCCATTTTAAAAAATATACTTGAGGTAACACAAGCATTATTAATTATATTAATGTGTAAAATACCACATATTTAATAAATATGTTATTAAATAATGTTATTAAATAATGACATACTTTAGATAAGCTTTTAAAAGTTCAAATAGAGAATTCTGTGTGAAATCAATAGTTCTGAATATGAGTCCTGACTCTGGCCAATGGCCCATTATTCATTATAAATGGAAAATCTTGGAAATGAAGCCTACCAATCTAAACTATTTCAGTATGCCTCATAGGATTTCTTTGAGGACTATCAAAATCCTGAAAATGGAAATCTTGTATAAAAAGATGCATACTTGAGGTTTATCTCTAAATATATTCTCTTTTATATAATTCACATACAATTCACCCATTACAATGTACAATTAAATCGCTTTTAGTATATTACTAGTTGTAAAAAAAAATCACCACAAACAATTTTAGGATATTTTTTATATTCTCAAAAAGAAACCCCACACATTTTAGCCCTCACCCCCACCCCCAATCTTTATTTCCCTTCCTCTGTTCCTTTTAGCACCAGGCAATGACTAATCAGTTTACTTTGTCTCTATGAGGTGAGGTGGAAGTGAGGTGACGTCGCTCAGTCATGTCCGACTCTGCGATCCCGTGGACTGTAACCTACTAGGCTTCTCTGTCCATGGGATTCTCCAGCCAAGAATACTGGAGTGGATTGCCATTTTCTTCTCCAGGGGATCTTCCTGACCCAGGGATTGAACCCAGGTCTCCCACATTGGAAGCAGATGCTTTAACCTCTGAGCCACCAGGGAAGCACTTTGTCTCTATATATTTTCCTATTCTGGACACTTTACATAAATGGCAGCATATAACAGGTGGCCTTTTGCAACTTTTTTTTTTTTTTTACTTAGTATAATGTTTTCAAAGTGCATCCATATTGTAGCATACATCAGTATTTCATTACTCTCTAGGGGCAAGTAATGATCTGTTATATGGTTATCCCACACTTTACTTATCCATTCATCACTTGATGGATCTCTGGTATGTTTCTACTTTTTGGCTATTATGAATAATACTGTTGTAAACATTCATGTACAAGCTACTGTGTTGACATGGTTCTATTGCTTTTGGGTAGGAGTGGAATTGCTGGGAAACAGCATCATTCTATCTTTAATATTTTGAGAGGCTGCCAGACTATTTCTCAACATGCATGCCTAAGTGTGTTTAAATTTTATCAATTTCTGTTTTAGCTGAATGAGAAAGCCTTCTTTGAGTTAAGCTCCCCTGTTTTATGTTCCCACACATCATATGGTTATATCATAATAGCACATCATGCTATATGCTAATTGAACATTTGTTTTTCTGACATCTCTTCGAGCCTTCTGGATTGCTTCATGCATAGCAGATAGACAATCAATATATGTGAGCTGAATCACAGTTTTGGAGTTATAAGAAAATTTTATGTTCTTTATATTTCTTTGAAATTTCTGTTTTTTCAACAATGATCAAGTATTATTTCTTGAGTTACTTTTATAATCAAAGAAGATATATAATGTGTAATTATAATCATATAGAGCATATAATTTAATAACTTCTACTGAGCATGTTTATATCATCAGGTAAAAATTAAAATAATAAAATTTTCAGAATACATTACATTAACTATTTCTTAGCATATGAAAAAATACCAGAAAGTGTTTACAGTAACTCTTTCAGGTAGCAATATCTGTGAGGTATATTTTTGTTTATTCTACTTCTATATACATATTTTAAGCAATACTTATTTTAGCAAGTAGCAGTCAGTTTCTTTGCTTTGAGCCCATATTCAAGAGAACACATAATCTGGATTTAATTTCCAAGGAACACTGAAAATTCCTAAGCAGAAGACATAAATCTAACAATTTTTGAAAAGATAAATATAACCCCTAGTATACAGTGGATGCATTGTCATCCTGGAGCTTTATTTAATAAATTTGTCTCTAAGAGCTTGATCAGCACTGAGTGCATGAACACAACTGAGTTATTACAGCTGTAAACTGAGGAAGCAGAGGGCAAGTGGTGACAGCTTCGATAAGGCCGTCGTATAGGAACCAGCCTCCAGCCGGCAGTGCATGGCTTCCTCTGCAGCAGCAGCAGTGTTAGTGGCTCAGCATGTCTGACTTTGTGACCCCATGTAATGTAAACCATCAGGCTCCCCTGTCCATGGAATTCTTCAGGCAAGGATACTGGGGTGGGTCAATTCAGTTTAGTCTCGCAGTTATGTGAGACTCTTTGAGACCCCATGGACCACAGCACGCCAGGCTTCTTTGTTCATCACCGACTCCCTAGCATACTCAGACTCATGTCCATCGAGTCGGTGATGCCATCCAACCATCTCATCCTCTGTCGTCCCCTTTTCTTCCAGCCTTTAATCTTTCCCAGCACCGGAGTCTTTTCAAATGAATCAGTTCTTCGCATCAGGTGACCAGAATATTGGAGTTTCAGCTTCAGCATCAGTCCTTCCAATAAAAATTCAGGACTGATTTCCCCTAGGACTTACTGGTTGGATCTCCGTTTTGTTTAAGTGACTCTCAAGAGTCTTCTCCAACATCACAGTTCAAAAGCATCAGTTCTTTGGCAGTCCGCTTTCTTTATGGTCCAACTCTCACATACATATATGACTATTTGAAAAACCATAGCCTTGACTAGACGGAACTTTGTTGGCATAGTAATGTCTCTGCTTTTTAATACGCTGTCTAGGTTGGTCATATTTTTCCTTCCATGGAGCAAGTGTCTTTAAATTTCATGGCTGCAGTCACCATGTGTAGTGATTTTGGAGCCCCCCAAAGTCTCTCACCATTTCTATTGTTTGCCCTTCTATTTGCCATGAAATGATGGGACTGGATGCCATGATCTTAGTTTTCTGAATGTTGAGTTTTAAGCTAACTTTTTCACTCTCCTCTTTCACTTTCATTAAGAGGCTCTTTAGTTCTTCTTCACTTTCTGCTGCCTTTTCTCAATCCAGCTTGGACATCTGAAAGTGGATGCATGGATGCTAAGTCATTTCAATTGTGTCTGACTTTTTGCGTATGGACTATAGCCCTCCAGGCTCTTCTGGCTATGACAGTTCTCCAGGCAAGAATACTGGAGTGGGTTGAATAGCCGTTCCATTCTCCAAGGAATATTCCCAACTCAGGAATCGAACCTGAGTCTCTTGCATTACAGGCAGATTCTTTACCATCTGAGCCACCAGGGAAGCCTGTGTCTCTTCCTTCAGGACACATCTATTCTATTACTGTGAACTGTAGTCAAATATACAATGAGATTACAATACTTGTGGCTCAGAAAATTTCACACTTTTATAGTACATAAGAATGTATTTTAAATGGAGTGAACCTCAGGGATGTCAATATGTGATTGTTTCTATGCAAAGTGGAATCTTGAACACTGAAGAATGAATAAGATATGGATTTGGCAGCCACACTGCCTGAGTAGGAATTCTAGCCTGCAACTTAAGAGCTGTGGGAAATTGAATAAATTATTCAGCTCTCAGTGCCTCAATTCCCTCATTTGTAAGATGGATACACACTAACCTACCTCACAAGATTTACATGAGGGTTATATGTATTAATTATATAATGATTATATATTCAGAGAACACATTTAACATATGCAAATACTAGCTAAATCACTGTTTTTTTTTTTCATTTTAGCCAGTAATGCAATGATTTTGAATGCCTGACTGCATTTCCTTTTGAACAAGCTATAACTTGGATAATTTATTAATTTAAGCTCTCATTCTCAGTGGTTCAAAATTTTGTGACTCCATATACTTCTCAAAGTCTTCTTTATTTACATTTTAAACCAAATATTCTAATGATGACTATAAATGGAATATATACTTTTTATTCATTATATTAACTAAATATTCAAACATAGAGTAAAATTTGGCTATAAAACCTTATCCGTATTAAAACTGAAAAAAATGTTCCATTACTTGTGGAAATTATCATGCTAGACATATCTTCACATGTTTAGTGAAGGGAATATAATTAGAGAGAAATTTTTAAATGTACTTCTTTTTGAATTAAATGTTGAAAGCACCGTAACCTCAGATTAAATATGAATGGCCTCTGGTAAAGTGAATGAAAAAGGTGCTTTAGAAATCACCAATGGGGGATTTAAGGAAATAACTTTCACATTAATAAGTTAAAGCTATGAGTGTAGAGTTTTGTCCATTCTCCCTTGAGCTGTTATTACCGGCCCAGCAAAGGAAATTGTTGTGTTAAAAGCCAACTTTGGATTTTTCTTTCCTTTTTTCCTGTAAGTGCTGTGCATTGATCATTCTTTTAATCACTCTTTTTCAGTTACTATTGCCTTTAAACAGAAAGAGACTTTAGTGCTCTGCAGAAAAGAAATGATAAAATGCAGGGCAACAAAACAAAGCAGAAGGAGCCTGGCTGTACTGAGGACTTATTGGATTGCCTTGATAGGAGAATGTCCTGTTTGGGCTAATCTGGGCATGTAATTCTCTATCTCTACTCTGGTAATTCTCAACTTTGACTTCATATCAGAATCAGCTGGGTAACTTTAGAAAATTCCAATTCCCAGATTGCACTAGGGGCTAATTAAATCAGAATCTCTGGAAATGAAACCTAAGCATTAGTGTTTTTTGTTTTTGTTTTTAACTCCCCCTGTTATTTTGATGTTCAGCCAAGGCCAAGATGCACTGCTCTGGAAACACCTCTTTGGAGAAATACGTTTGGGGGCATTTCCCACAACCATCATCCTGTTCATTAGTAATCATGTCACACTCTTCACCCAAGACATTGGGGCTATATTAATGGTGACCTTTTATTCCTTTGTTGTGACACATAAGCATTCCATCTCACCTGACATTTTAGAGATTGAAGAAACTCAATAGCTTCTATTAGTATGCTTTCAGAAGTTTCAAAGAACTTGGGCAAATGATGACTTTATAAAACAAATATAAAGAAGGAAAAAACGATTCACTAACTCTTTCCTTCCTCTTACAATATCTACTAGGGATGTCCAACTTATTGTTCATTTTTATAACTTGATTTTATATTTATTTTGAACTAAGGAAATAATGTTAGACAAAAAGCAAATTTGAGGGGTTTTCTTACTCAAGCTCAAAATGGATTGTATAGCAGCAGATACAACTTAAAAAATGAACCATGCATTTGGCCCAGGAACTGCTAACAAAATTACAGTGCAGTGGTAGTTAAATAAATTTTCAAAAGGAGACAAAACCTTGAAGATAAGGAGCATAGTAACTGGCCATCAGAAGTTGACAATAACCAACTGAGAGTAATCACAGAAGAGAAGCTGGTCCTCCTATAACTATACAACAAATTGCCAAGGAACCCAACATCAGCCATGCTACAGTTGTTCAGCATTTGAAGCAAATTGGAAAGGTGAAAAAGCTCGATAAGTGGGTGCCTCATGAGCTGACCAAAGATTAAAAAAAAACATCATCATTTTGGAGTGTTTTTTCTTATTCTATGCAACCACAATGAACCATTTCTCAATTGGATTATGGTGTGTGATTAGAAGTGGATTTCATATAACAACTGGAGATGACTGAGCTCAGTGGTTGGACCAAGAAGTTCCAAAGCACTTCCCAAAGCCAAACTTGCACCAAAAATGGTCATAGTCACTGTTTGCTGGTCTGCGACCTGTCTGATCCACTATAGCTTTCTGAATCCCGGCGAAACCACTACATCTGAGAAGTATGAGATGCACTGAAAACTGAAATGCCTACAACTGGCATTGGTCAGCAGAAAGGACCCAGTTCTTTTCCATGATAACACCCAATCGCATGTTGCACAACCAATGCGTTAAAAGTTGAATGAATTAGGCTACAAAGCTTTGCTTCATCTGCCATATTCACCTGACCTTTCACCAACTGACTGCCACTTCTTCAAGCATCTCAACAACCTTTTGCCGGGAAAATACTTCCACAACCAACAGGATGCAGAAAATGCTTTCCAGGAATTCCTTGAATCTTGAAGAACAGATGTTTATGCTACAGTAATAAGCAAATGTATTACCTGTTGGCAAAAATGTGTTGTTATAACAGTTCTTATTTTGACAAATAAAGATGTATTTGAGCTAGTTATGATTTAAAATTCATGGTCTGAAACTGCAATTACATTTGCACGTACCTAATAGTTTCTTTTTAGTTTTATTTATCACAATATGAAATGCTTTGCTTTCAGGAGAGAAAGGGTGTGGGGTTGGAGAAGATGGGCTTTTTTTCTTTTTTGTCTTCTATTCCCATGAAAGAAGTAATCTTAATCATCTTATTCACTGTTGTATATACAGAGCTTCTAACAGTGACTATGATTCAGTAATTTTTTGAATGAAATATTGGATTCAAACTCTGATCTTCAAACTCCATGATTTTTCCACTGTATGAAAGTCAGTTGCTTATTATTAATAGTCTTTCCAAGATCTCATCACCTCTAATTGCTTTAGCTATTTTTTACTGTTTTATAAACATCAAAATTTCACCATTAGACTATATTGGCAAGAAAAAAATGGGTAAACTCTACAGAAAACAGCTATTAAAATGTGCTTCTCTTATTAGCATGAAATAGTTTAGCAGATTCCTGAGATCAAACAAATCTCAAGCCCTGAGAAAATAAGATCTGAATGGGAAAATTTCATTGTTGAGCAATCTAAAAGATGGACTAAATAAGTACACAGAGGTGAATAGGCTCTCAACTAACATAACCCTCCTATCACATGGCCTTAAGGATCCATTAAAGCCTCCATTACCAGCTTTAGGTTGTTCACCTAAAGCAACTCTTTAAGCTGATCTGGTCAGCTAGGATAGCTATGAGCCCAGAAAAAATAGGTCGATTTCTATTAGAATAGTGATTCTGTGACCTTTGCTCACAGGGCCTCCCCAGGTGACTCAGTGGTAAAGAATCTGCCTGTCAATGCAGGACTCACAGGTTTGATCCCTGGGTCAGGAAAATCTCTTGAAGAAGGAAATGGCTACCCCCTCCACCATTCTTGCCTAGGTAATTGCATGGGCAGAGGAGCCTGGTGGGCCACAGTCCACAGAGTTGCAAAGAGTTGGACACGACTGAGCAACTGAGCATAGAAGCATGCCCTGGGTTCACAGTAGAATCTTCCAGGAAGATTTTAGAAGACATGTATGCCTGTGCCTCACTTCCAAAGACTGGAGTGAGCCATTATACTCAGTTCCGGGTGCAGCCAGGGCCTGGCACTTAAAAAATAATTCTCCTCTAGTGAATTTAAAATGTAACCAAGAGCGAGGAACCTGCTCTAGGAAAAAGCAGACCACCCAAAATGAAGTGACAAAGTAAAAGAAGTGATAAGTTAACTGACTGTTTACACAAAGCACTGCTCTGGAAAGTGCTTTGAGAATTACATACAATTTTTTTTTAATTACCTTGATAAAATCAGAATGGCATATAGAATGCACGGGGCATATCACAGGGAAGCATTTGAGTATTGCTATCGGAAAACAGGTTTATGTAGCCTAACAGGATGAGAGAGATTCTCTGCTGCTTCACTGTGGGTGACTAATGCTTTTTTCTCCTGGTGTCCTTTCCTCATGACCCTGAGCTACAGCAAAGGAAAACAAAGTGGGGCCCTGGAGGAGCCCTCGGAGGAAATCCATATGAGAAAAATACACACTTCAGAAGTGCATGCAGAGCTTCAGAGTCCTTCCTGCAGCCAATTATTTTGCTATGCTTTCAATACTTCTGATCTCAGGAAATAATTATAGAGTATATCAGAAAAATATTGTGGAATAACTATAATATATTAACGTGTTAAGGAAGGATTACTTAATGAAGCACTGAAGTAGATGCTTCATATAACATTAACACATTTCATCCTCAGGAAATCCTTCCAAGTAGGTATTTTTATCACTGTTTTTCTCTTGAAGAAAGAGACTGAGAAAAATAAGGTGATGTATTCAAGACCACAAAGCTAGAAAGTGATGGAGTGGGTATTCAAAGTCGTTTTTGGAATACAAATCCATGCCCCCTGTACTACTGTGACAAGTTTCAGACTACATCAGGTGCCAGGGAAGAATGCTTACTGAGGGAAAATTGTAACTAACAAAGACCTCAAGTAACACTTGAGGAGTTAGAACATGTTTCTGAAGGCTACCAGTTTTCTTTTTCTCTCTTCTTCCCATCTGCTTCCTACTACATTAACAGATTGTCTCAGGATGTATCTTTCTTAAGAATTACGACACAAAGATGAACAACCGGCCTCCAAAATGGGATACATTTGTCTCAAAGCCAAATGCAGAGATCATAAGGGATGTGTTTGGCATGGGGTTAAGGACTAAAGATGGGTTATGGCATCATAGTGCCTGACTGGAGCCATGGAAGGTGAATTGTCTAGTCGGCAGCATTCTCATCCAAATCGGAGTCAAGCCACCGCAGAGCAAAACTTTGGCTGGGATGCCAGGAACTTATCTAGCCAGGCTATAGGATTTTGTACTCCAGGTTGAGGAAAAGGGAAACCGCAGCTTCTCATCAGATGATAATGAGACACTTAAAAATGAGAACTTGAGGATTACATACAGCTAAGCAACATCTGTCATTCTCATGTCTTTCTTGGAGGCACCTGAAGAGAAATGCTCATGATTTGTTTCACTTTTCTCATAACCCTCTAAGCAAAACCCACCAGTAGCCTGTAAATTATATAGGAGGGTGAGTGAGAGCTTGTGGCAATAGTTTTGAGAAAGCCCACAAGCACATATGCCAGTCTTCTAACTAGATTTTGTGCTTTTTATGTGCTCAGTCAAGAATGAAAACAATATTATAAATGTTATGCTTTCCAGGCTTGACAGATGCTCATCTTGGGATGGAGTTACATACACAGAGAGAAAATGAGCTGTAACAAGTTCTTTGCAGGGGATAAATGGGTTATTTTGGAATTCTTGATGAAAATCCACTGTAATATATATATATATATATATATATGAATAAGCAATAAGGGAAATATGTATATAAGGAATAAGGGAATATACATTTCCCTTATTACTTAGATATTCTGTAAAACTTTCCTTTCACATTTTTTACCATCGAACTGACAATTCTCAGCGTTCCTATGTTATTACTGGAATGATGTTTTACAGTGGCTATATGAAGTACCATTGAGAATTAAATTGCTTTCCTTTCTTCCTCATTGTTGTGAATTTGGTGCAGATGAAAGATGGAAGATTGGCAGCCAGGGAACCCAAAGTCCTCTGTTATCTGTGAGATGCACAAGATATGGACAGAGGGAGCCCAAACACTCCTCTTCACAGCCGTATGCCAGCTTTCAAATCTTGGGAAAAAAAAACTCTATGGAAGAGTGTGTCATTTATAAAAGATAAGATGTTAAGATCGGCTTTCTTTAAAAGGCGGGTGCCGGTGGTAGGCTTTACAGAGTAGCTGGAAGGATTAAAATAAGTTCCAGGAAAGATTTACCAAGGTACTTTTGGGGGTTCCTATTTAGTTCAAGAACAATGTGAGCTATACCTTTTTTTTTTTTTTCCTCTTGCTCTTTACCTTCATTTGTGTGTCTGTTTTCCACTCCCGAATTCTCTGCCCATTTTGTTGCAGCAGACTTCTTTATCAGCCAGAGCCAAGTCCTGAGGCTCCTTGTAAAAAAGACACAGTCTGGAACTCCAGACCATGGAAGGTCTCCACATTCTACTGCTTTGCCTTCTCTCTGCTTCCAGCCCGCCTGCTCAGGCAGGTGATGTAGCTTTCTCATTGCCTTGCACCTGGTCTTGCCTCACAGCTCAGCTTGATTCCAGCTTTGTTCCTGGAAAGACCTTTCAGCTCCCTCCTTGCAGCCCGGTAGCCAGCCCTGCACCACCCAATACCCAGCCCAGGCTCTGGAGAACCTGGCCCAGACTCAGGGAGTTCTGACAGGACACATCACAGGCAAAATTTGTTACAGGTTTCTTTCCATCATGCCAGAAAGCTTCCTCTTGCTTTTTGTTTCCTATGTATTTCAAAAGACTTCTAAACTGCCCAGGGTTTCACCATGAGTAAGCTGACCAAATGCTCAAGTCAAACTTTTGGTTTTCCTTTTCCTGGGCCATTGCTCTGCTCCATGGAGCCCCTTTGACTTTCCTTCCTCCAGCAGTGAGTCTGGTTGAGCAGCTCCATGGGGTTGGCTTTGTGATGCCTAGACTCCTGTAATGCAGGGCTTAATAAACGTTTCTCATTATGATGATGATTGTGCTAATAGTTCCCATGTTTATGCTTTGTCTAAATTAAATTTTTCATCTCCCAGTGCAAACCTGCTACTGCTCCTATGATCCTTGTTTTTGTTGATGGTACTTTTTTTTTTTTTTTCTAGGCTTCCAGCCTTAAACAGCATGGACTCCTCTTTGAATCCTCTCTTGCTACCACATTAAATCTCATTTTGAATCCTGTTGATTCTCATCCATCCTCAATTTTCTATTCCCACTACCACAGCTTTTATCCATTTGGATGGAATATTTGAAAAAGTCTCTTAATTTGGCCCCCTGCCTACTGACTCTTTCCATTCAAATCCATTTGACATCCAACTGCCAGATTAAGCTTTCTAAAGTGTTTGAATTTTTTTCACTTGCTTGTTGCATTATCAAGGGCAAGATACTAAATTTCTTTATTAGTATTTCTTTTTAACTTGATTTTTGTCCCAGTACAGGGCATTTGGGCTCTTAGACCCATGACCCATGTCCAATGCCTTGGAACCGCAGACTCTTAACACTGGACTGCCAGGGAGGCCCCTGGATTCCTTTAAGTTTCAGTTCTTACCTGTAAAATTATGCTAGTGTCTCAGAAGAGTGTTGTTATTATTATTGAACCTTAGTGCAGCACTGTCACAGAACAAAGCACAGAGCACTTAACCTGCCATGTGCTGTGTGCTGTGTTAGTTGCTCAGTTGCATCCTGTGCTCTGCAACCCCATGCACTGTAGACTGCCAGGCTCTTCTGTCCATGGGATTCTCCAGGCAAGAATACTTGAGTGGGTTGCCATTTCCTCCTCTAGAGGATCTTCCTGACCCAAGGACTGAACGCTTATCTCTTGGCAGGCAGGGTTTTTTTGTTTGTTTTAATCACTAGTGCCACCTAGGAAGCCCCTAACCTGCTGCAGTAGCCTTTAAGTTTCCACCTATTTAGTCCAACGTATTTCCCAACTGTTCTCCTTCCTTTGTACTTCTGATGCTCTGATGGCTATGAAGACGCTGACCACACTAACACTTAATAATACCTATGTGCCACAGCTATTCTAACCACTTTTTAAAAAATGGATTCATTCACTTAAACCTCAAACTATAATGAAGGTACAACTACAATCCTTTTTATTACAGATGGAAAGTCAACATCAAAAGAAATTAAAGTAACTTGCCCCAAAACACACATTGAGGAAGTGAAAGAACTAGGATTTGAACCCACAGGATGTTGCTCAGAGGTTGGGCTCTGAGGCAGTGTTCTACCACTTTACACGTGTCAACTGTATCTCTTTTGTTTCAACTTTACTCTTTCCAAACTTTTGTCTTTTTATTATGAAACATCAACAGAAGACAGATGAATGGACAAATATCCATAATTACCCGAGTCATCAAACACAAAAAAAGCAACACCTATGTCAAATATAGAACACTGACAAACTCCAGAAGCTACACTCAGTCATTCCAATACTGGTTCTTCCATCTGCAAACTACTTTCTTGATTTCATGTTTTCTGGGAACTATTTCCTAGATTTTATTATAATCTTACCCATTTGACATGTGCCTAATCCTTTAAGAATAGTTTTGGAGACTTTTGAAATGTATATGTACTTCTATATATATATATATTTGTATCTATTTAATCACACAGTGTATATTCTTTTGTGTTAGACTCCTTTTGCTCAATATTTTATTTGTGACATCATCCATGTAGTTGCATATACCTACAGTTCATTTATTTTTATTTTATATAATATCCCATTGTACAAAAGTATGACTTTTTAAAATCCATTTTATTTGGTGAACTTTTGAATCAATGCTGCCGTACGTGTCTTGTACATATTTTTTGGGACACATGTACATGCATTTCTGTTGAATGGAATTTCTGAGTCACAGGGAATAAGTATATTTAACCTCAGTAGAATATGCCACAACTTTTGTTTTCCTCAGAATCAATATATTTTACCACCGCAAGTATGTGAAACTTCTCATGGTTTCAAATCTCCATCAGTATTTAGTCCAGTAAAGTCTTTCTAATAATATTGGTCATTCTGAAAGAAGTATAATGAACTCTCATCACAGTTTAATTTGTATTTCTTAGATTACAGGTGAGAATAAGCACAGTTTTAACTATTTATAATCAATTTTGTGAAATGCCTCATCAAGCTTCTTGGCCATTTTCCTATTGAGTTCTCTGTCTTTTTTCTATTCATTTGAAAAACTTTGTACATATTGAGTGCATTGTGCTTGTGTTTATTGCAAATAACTTCTTGTATGTTCTAGCTTGCATTTTTCACTTGCTTAAAAATATCCTCAACTTTTATTACATAATCCAATAGAGCAAGTGTTTTAGATGGTTAGTGATATGGTGATGTGCTATGCTCTACTCAGTCACTTCAGCCATGTCCTATTCTTTGTGACCCTATGGACCGTTAACCAACAGGCTCCTCTATCAATGGAATTTTCCAGGCAAAAATACTGGAGTGGGTTGTCATGACCTCCTCTAGGGCATCCTCCCAACCCAGGGATCAAACCTGCATCTCCTGTGTCTTCTGCATTGCACCAGCTTCCTTACCACTGAGCCACTAGGAAAACTCCTAGTGATATGGATATCTGGTTTATTAAGATGTCTGTCCTGAGATCTTTACCTTTAACTACCCTGAGATCACATATATATATGTGTGATCTTTTAGAAAGTTCATTGTTATAAATTTCATGTGTCAAATGCACAATACAAATAGAATTGATTTTTTGTGCACAATATGCATTGTGGGTAATTTGTAATCATCCCAGCAGTTGTTTTGTATGTGAAAGTACAGAGGACTTAAAATATTTGAACAATCTTAAGGAATGAAAGTACAGGGCTTCAAGACAATATAAAACTACTGTAATCAAGACAGAGTGATGCTGGCAGAAAGACAGACAAACAGATCAATAGAACAGAAGAGACAATTCAGAAATAATTTCTTAATTTCATGTGCAACTAATTCTCAATAAATTTGTTAAAGTAATCCAGCGGGATAGTGAAAGTCTATTTACTAGATTATCTTGAACTACACTCAGCTTTAAATAAAAAATAAGTTGACTTCAACCCACCTTATACAAAAATTAATTTTACATAGATCATAGACTTTAGCATTAAAACAGATCTTTAAGTTTCTAAAGCACACATGCACAGAGAAAATATCACCACGACTTGGAAGTATGCAAAGGTTTTTTAGTCATTTTATTTTTAAGATATCTGATTGACCCAGCACAATTTATGTTGAAGGGAAGATCCAATTCTGATTCCATGTTGAATTTTTTTTTTTTAATTTACCTTTTGCTTTTGGTTGCTTTTGTTATTATAATCACACATAATGGCCTGCCTCAGGGAACCCTGACCCTCTGATCAGGATTTGGGGAGAGTCACACCTATGGATAGAGAAAGGCCTGACCTTGGAATTTCCTCTGCATTTACAGAGAAAAGTGGTGGCGGTGCTATAGTCGCTCACTCATGTCCAACTCGTTGTGACTCCATGGATTACAGCCTGCCAGGCTCCTCTGTCCATGGGATTTTCCAGGCAAGAATACTGGAGTGGGTTGCCATTTCCTCCTCTAAGGGATCTTTCTAACCCTATGGATTGAACCCAGGTCTCCTGCATTGCACGCAGATTCTTTGCCAACTGAGCTATGAGGACTGTTAAAGCACGTTTGTTAGAGATAGTCCCGTGAATGGCTACAGAAAAATGTATCATGTTTTGCAAGATAAATAGCCATTTTTACTATACTTCCTCATCTCCTCTCCCTCTCTGTTCTATAAAAGAACCTGGCATCCAGACCCCGATAAGTTAGTTATTTTGAGACATTAGTCTGCCATCTTCTAGGTCAGTTGGCTTTCCAAATTAAGTCATATTCCTTGCCTCAACACCTCATCCCCCAGTTAACTGGCCTATGCCAACTGAGCTATGAGGACTGTTAAAGCACGTTTGTTAGAGATAGTCCCGTGAATGGCTACAGAAAAATGTATCATGTTTTGCAAGATAAATAGCCATTTTTACTATACTTCCTCATCTCCTCTCCCTCTCTGTTCTATAAAAGAACCTGGCATCCAGACCCCGATAAGTTAGTTATTTTGAGACATTAGTCTGCCATCTTCTAGGTCAGTTGGCTTTCCAAATTAAGTCATATTCCTTGCCTCAACACCTCATCCCCCAGTTAACTGGCCTGTTATGTGGTAAGCAGAGAGAGCTTAGACTTGGTAACATTTATTGGAAAGATATTGTCTGACAGTGTAATCACTGGTGTCAATCAAGTGTCCATATTTGCATGGCTTAGTTTTTTGGCTCACTATGTCTTCTCATTATTTCATTATGAAAATTCTCAAACATACTGAAAAGTTAAAATAATTGTTTGCTAAACAATTTTGAAAAAAAAAA